>JAPXFY010005581.1:0-12500 GCA_030674185.1 Monoplex corrugatus
CGAACTCGACTGTGGTTGGACAGAACAGAGAGAGGGAAAGCTTCAGCACTGACCTCACAGCCACAACCATCAGCCTTCATGTATGTCAGCTGTGCCAAGTACTGTCACTCAGCAATTGGCCTCCTCAGCCACAGCCGACACTGGTTCACATCCATCTGAGTCCTTAACCAGTTCATCCATAGTATAATTGGACAGACGGAGCCATGGCAAATGTAAAGGTGTCCTGTGTGTATTACTGTTGCCATCATACTCTTGTGGGCAGTGTCTTTCTAGTCAGTGGTACTTGCAAGTACACCATATAGGGTTGGCCTTTACAGTATCCATTATCCTTGTATTGTTTGAGTAGTCAGACCTCAGCGTGATGGCGTTGCTTCAGCTATCCATATAAAAGCATCTTTGGGACGTCGATGTCTCCCATACAGACAGTATGTCCTGTCCAACGAAGCTGGCTCTGATGAACATACAGTCTGTATCAGACAAGCCAGACTTCTTCACAACTACGAAACTGTTGGACTCTGGATTTTGTCATGTCCTGTTGCAGATCTTGTGCAGATATCTTGGGATGAACCGCTCCGAATGTTAGAAAAGCATACAACACAGCAAATGTATCTCGCTATGAAAGCATTAGTATTGTTTGTTGTTTTCTTATTGTTGTATGTGGTGGTGCTGCTGCTGCTGTTGTTGTTATGCCCATCATTACCATCTCATTAAATTGCGTGCCTGCCAAACTGTTCTCTCAGTGACACAACTTACAAGGACTGCATATTAGCCACCTTGGCCACAAAGGAAGAACGTGCTCGTGTGAGTGTGGAAGGTGATCGAGACTGGACCAAGTTTCTGCTTCTCAGAGCTCGGGAACTGAAACCAGGTTAGTTGAGGTGTGTGTGTCTTTGGTAAGACTGTGTGAGGAACAGTGTGGATGTGCGAAGTAAGGAAAGGGGTGATTGTTTTTGCTTTGAGTACACGAGGCATTGTGTGGAAAGAAGAAGAGGTGTGAGTTCCTTGGTGACAGAGTGTGAGGAAGACTGGACGTTTGGTAAGCAGGAAATGTGGGGGCAAGTGGAGAAATGATAAAGTTTTTATTCATGACACTCAGATAGTAGATCTTAGAGCCAGCATAAAGAGGCAATACTATCTCCTCTCCATTGTTGTTGTAACTTGCCTAACTTGTACAGGGTTATATAACCATTGAAACATGTGTCGATAAGGCAGAAGGTCCACTACAACATTTGAAGACGAACTCCCACAGTCAGAATGGAAGGCACAAGTCCATCCTGTAAGACAAGCAGGAAGGTAGAGAGTACGTTGGCTGAGCGCTTCAGTGCACCTAAGTTACAATCTTTTGTAATCACTTGGTTTGCCAGCAAAGTCTTATAAGATAATAGTTTGCTGTCAGCGACATCATATGCACCCGTTTTTACGTTCCTCAAATGCCATGAAACAGATTTACAAATTTAACTGCGTTCAGTGTTAAAAATCTAGTGAACTCACGTAGTTTGTGGCCTAACTGATAGCAATGACCATCACTGGGCTAGAAGCTTGTCAAAATGATGATGATGATCATCATCAGGTGCCTTGCCGCATGGCACTCGCGATCATGGACTTCCATCTGTCTATCTACCTCTTGTTGCCTCAATCATCTCTTTCACCTTCCTTGTCTTCAGCCACTCTGCAAGTCTGTCTAGTATCTTCTCCTTGGGTCTACCTGGTGCTCTCTTTCCCTCCAGCTTTCCCATTGTGATCAGGTGCTCCAATTCCACTTTTCTCATAAAATGGCCTATACATGTTGCCTGTCTTTTCCTAATTTTCCTTATGAATGATCTACTTGTGTCTGCCTCCATCAACACTGTCTCGTTTGTTTTCTTTGCTGTCCATGGAACTATCAACATTCTTCTTGCCCTATTCTGCTGGCTATTTCCGATGTGCATCTGCCGTCTGGTGAGATGGTCGTTCCCAGGTATTTGAACTTATCAACCTGTCTCAAGGTTGTGCCGTTTGCTGTTATTTTGCATGATAGGATTTCATTTTTTTTACTGATTACCATGACTTCAGTCTTCCTGCTGTTTAGTTCCAACCCCTTACCTTTGCTTTCTATTTCTAGTATATTCAAAGGTTTTGTAGGTCCCTTTCATTTTCTACAATCAGCACGGTGTCATCTGTGTATCCATTGTTGTTTATCATTTTTCCACCAACCTTTAATCCAGGGACTTCCTCTAGGTTTCTCATGATGTTTTCGCTGTAAAGTGAAAACAGATCTGGTGACAGAACACAACCCTGTCTGACTCCTCTTTTGATGTTTTGGAAAGAGTTTATATCGTTTTCTATTCTCATTGCAGCTGTTCGTTCCCAATACATATTTCTGATTATTCGTAGATCTTTTCCACAAATATTGAGTCTTTGTAGCTGGTTGATCGATTCTTCATGTCTTACCTGATTGAAAGCCTTGGTATAATTAATAAAGCATAAATATAAATCATTCATCTCGATTGACCTCTGTATGATAGTTCTTAGGATGTATATGGCATTAATAGTTCCTTTCCTTTCCACAAGTCCACGCTGTTCACCTGCTATTTCTCTTTTGATTCTATTCCTTGTCCCTATCATGTTTATTCTTAGAAGGATTTTTGTTACATGACTCATCAAACTGATTGTGCGATGGAGTTCGCATTTTATAGTCCCTGTCTTCTTTGGAAGTGCAATGAAAATTGATTTTGACATATCTTTGGGGATTTTTCCAGTGCCGTAAATTTCATTTAGGAAGACTGTTATTTTTTTCAATACCGAATTCCTCCAGGGCTTCAATCATTTCTGTAGTAATGTTGTCTGGTCCTGGGGCTTTTCATGGTTTCATCTTTTTCAGTGCTGCTCTAAGTTCCTCTTTCATTATTGGTGGTCCTTCCAAATTCTTTCGTATAATGTGTTCATTGTTTCTGTCATCATCAAAAAGGTATTTAATGTATTCTCCCCATCTGTCTAACATTTTGTCTTTTTCCATGATAAGCGAGCCATCTTTCGATTTCAAGCAACCAGTTGATGTGCATGTATTTTTCCTTTGGACAATTTCTTCAATTCGTCTGTACATACCCTGGGGTTCTGTTTTGTGTTGGTCTTTGATTTCTTTGCATTTTGTTTCCAGCCAAGCTTCCTTAGCTTCATTGCACCTATTCCTGATCTCCTTGTTTATCTTCCTGTATATCTCCTCGTTTCTCTTTGCCCTCCACCGTACTTTCATCAAGCCTAAAATTTCTTTTGTCATCCAGTTCTTTTTTGCTTTTCTATATACGTCACGGATTTCTTCACAAGTTTCACTTATCGAATTTCTCAACTCTGTACATTGTTCCTCACTGTCACCAACGTCTTCCAGAGCACTGAATTTGTTTTGAACATGTAAATTAATTTTTTACGTATCATTTCATCTGTTTTTAAGAGTCAAGATTTATATTGATGTTGCTTTTGGTCTGCTTCCTTTTCCTTAATTTCAGCCTAAATCTTCCCACTACAGGATTGTGGTCACTGCTGCAGTCTGCGCCTGGTAGTGTTTGTGCTGACAGTAAAGAATTTCTAAATCTTTTCTTGATCAGGATGTAGTCAATCTGATTTTTGGTATTATCTCCTGGACTCATCCAAGTCCATTTTCTTCTAATAGGTGCTCAAACCAGGTGTTTCCTACTATGAACTCATTCATCTGTGCCCATTCTACAAGTCCCCCCCCCCCTTTCATGTTGTGTACCAAGACCATGAGGTCCAACTATATCCTCCACCCTATCCTGTCCCACTTTAGCATTAAAATCTCCCATTATTACTGTAACTTCTTGTGATTTACATTGGGCCATGGCCATCTCTAATACTTCGTAGAAGTTGTCGACGTCTTCCTGAGTACTTTTAGATGTTGGTGCACACACCTGAATGATGTTGATATCAAATGGTCTGCCTACCAATTTGATCAGCAAAACTCTGTCGGACACAACCCAGTATCCCTTGACTGCTTTTGATTTGTCCCTGTCCATTACGATGCCTACTCCTCTTTCATGTGAGTTTCCACCAGAGTATATTACTGTACACTCTCCTGATGTTATCATGCCTGCCCCCTTCTATCTCACTTCCCCTAGTCCTAAAATACTAATATTAAGCCTTTCCATCTTCATTTTGATATTGTCTAATTTACCTTTTTGCATCAATGTTCTGATGTTCCATGTTGCGCTTTTGGTATTTTTGAGTTTGAGTTTGGTCGCAGTATCTTGCTGGCGGTCTGGTGTCACCTGCTCCACATGACGGTCCCTACTGGACGAAAGTGCTCCATAGGAGCACCTATTTACGTCGTTATCCACATTTTTCTTCTTTTGTCTGTCCATAATTTTTCTAGGGACAATACGACGGTGGTTTCTCGTTGCCTTCCGTCGGTATTTTTTGCGGTCTCTCCGTCAGACTTTGTCGTTCCCACGACAACCTACAAGGCAGTAGGGTGATTTTTTTTCAGGGTTACCTCCCTTAGCCTTATTCTCTCCCGAGATGTCCACAAGGCAGTGGAGCTATTTACCCATAGCTTGGTGATCTGGTTCGTGGGCACCAGAGCTTATCCACACGCTGGTGTGTCTGCATGCCTCACGTCTCAGGGCCAGATCTCCTCCAAGTCCCTCGAGATTTAGTCTGAGTTCCTGAGGTGCTCAGTTACCGCATGTCGCCACGAGGAGGCATAACGTAGGGCTTGCTGATGGAGGGGCTATGTACTGACAGGAAGAGACTTATGCATTCTGCTCTTCTTTTTGCATAGCTGCAAGCAGCGGTGCTAGCCAGCGGTGCAGGCTGAAAGTGAGAGGTGACAGGCACGCAGTCACTAGCCGACACACTAGACTGTACACACAATAAATCAAACTACCGATATACAACTAAATAGAGTGTACAAAACATTGTTTGACTTGCCAGGATATATCATAATAATAACCATAGACTACAGCCTTGCCACGCAGTTTCAAGGCAAGATGGAACTCCATAGCATCATGATTATCATCTCTATTGTCATCATCGTCGTAGCCTTGTGAACAATTGTCTCAATTCTCTGACCATCATTAATATGTGTTGGAAAAGGGACAGCAAAATTAATTTCATTTATAGCTGAGGTGATCACTCAATTGATCGCCATATGACTTTAGAATACAATGACTTCTTTTGTCCTGCATGGTTTCCTTGTTCAATATTTCATGTTGTCTCCCTGTCAAGAGTCATCACTTACTACTATTTTCTGGAATTCTTCAAATGTTTTGTCTTCTGAGAGCAGTTCTCTTAATGGTTGTTCTCCTTGTCTGATTTTGCACTTAGTGACAAACCGATCTCACATTGCTCTTGGTAAGTGTGCACCAAAGTTACTTTTGTGACTTGTCCTTGCAGTTTGGATGCAAACTCACACTGTATAGATGGGTAAATGTGTAACTTTGTGCTTCCACTGTTACCTTTTGTGCTTCCACTGTTACCTTTGGTTGAAAATGATTTGCCAACAGTTCACAAAATGCCAGCCATTGTTTTTTTCGTTGAAGGATCTGTTTGAACTCTACTCCTAAGTTGATCTGATTGCTTAGATGCAAAGAACCAAAACCAAAATAATGTCTTAACATTAAAACGAAGCAAAACACAAAGAAACAATTAATGTACAGCATTCACTCAACAACAGATACATCAGTCCCTCTGATACAAGTACTTATACAAATCAACCACCACCAACAACAACTATAAAAATAGCAATCAGAAAAATTGCAATAATTACTATGTTTATTACAAAATTACAAATATTCGATTAATGTGAAAGCCCTCAATTTTACATGGTTTCGTGGGAAACACGCGTCTATAAAACACTTTTTGGAAACTATTGCACTTTTGTTCACCTTTCAGGGGGGAATACTCGTGGCTGTAAACCTGAGTGAAGGTAATCATGCAGATCCATGTGAAGGAGAGCAGAAGGCAGCAAAGTTTAACATCAAACTGGAACATCAGATAGATGCAGATCTCGACTCTTCATGGAAAAAACTCAGAAAGGAAAACATTATCACCCAGGTAGTACTGGAGTTTTCATTTTCCTCTCTGTGTGTGTGTGTGTGTGTGTTCGTTCGTTCTTTAATTTAACGTCTTTTCACTATAAGTGATATTAGACGGGGGAGGGGGGGAGGGGAAATTTTTTTTTTTTTTTTTTTTTTTTTTAAAAAGTGAACAAAATAAAATGTAGAACGATAGTTGGACGGGTTGGATTTGGGCAGAGGGAAGACAGAGGAAAAAGACATTAGCAGGTGGGGGAACAGTAAAATGGAACGAGAACTTAACACTAACAATTAACTTCAATAACGTGAAGGGAAATTGTAACACTAAAATACAAACCGAATAAAGTTAAAGTAATGCATTAACAGGACTGTGAACTAATGATTCTGAAATTCTAACTAACAACGTTTGATCTGATGTAATTTTCTGGAAATGATTTTCAGAATACTTTTCTTGAGTAAACATTTTCGGTAAAAAAGAACGTAGCATTTTGCAGTAGAATAAACAGTGAAACAGTGTGAACTGTTCGCCGCAAATACACTTGACATTTTTACAATATTTTGTTCTCAATGCGTTTAGCTGAATACGAAAACAAACAGCAACAATCGATCTCAAATGATACATAGAAGAATACTGCAATTTTTTACATACATTTTGAACGGTAAGTTTTATCATTTGTTGTGACACAAACTGTTCATCTGAATGTTCAAGAAATCGAGTCCATGAGGCTGATTCGAGCAAGTTGCAAGCTTCTTTTACGGAGGTATGAACATGTAATTCTATAGCATTATCAGCATTCTGGGCGCCTTGCTTAGCTGCTCTGTCAACTACTTCGTTGCCGTGAAGACCAACATGAGAAGGCACCCAGCATAAACTGATATCTGTACCTTTGACCCTTAAACGATGTATAAGATGATTTGCCTCAGTAATTAAATCAGGTCTTGTGTCGGCATTAAAAGACCGTAAGGCATATAATACAGATTTTGAGTCAACAAAGAGAACTACTTTGAAAGACATGGGTTTAAGATTTACTAGATAATGCAATGCTTGATTAATAGCGACTAATTCCGCTGTAAAGATCGATAAGTTTGCCCCAACGAAAAATGACTTTTTTATCTTAAATTTTGGAACATAAAATGCTGCTCCAGCACATTTATTTTCTAAGACTGATCCATCGGTAAAAATGTGAAGGTGGGTACGGTATTTTTCATCGATGTGTTCTCTTGCTGTGGATATCGAAATGTTGACGTTTTCAGATTTCTTAGCGTCTGTATAATCAATATCAAAAGAGGCTTTTTGCATTTCACATGTAGGGATAGGCGTTGTTGATGGTGTCTCAGCTATTTCATCCATATTTATGTTAGACTGTTTGACCAAGTCAGATATGTAAGTTGAAACAGTCATTTGTGATGAAATGCTTTTTGCTCGCTTTGGAAAGTCAACATCAGACCTGATTTTAATTTCCTTACTCACAAAATTGTCCGTTTGTGAAGTAGTTCTAACTGCAAATTTTGCTGTCGCTAGCTCACGATAGTTGTTCAGAGGCAGAATTCCAGCAACTTTGTACGTTTCCAGATTAGAGGCATGAGTAGGGACACCTAGAGCAATTTTAATACTTTTGCAGTCTAAGCTTTGTATCTTCTTTAATAAATATTTTGGTGCACTGAAAAACACTTCTTGCGCATAGGATAATTTAGATCGTACAAGTGCTGTTGACAGATGAATTAGTATGTTCGTATCCATTCCCCAAGGTAATCGGCTTATTATCTTTAGAAAATTTAGGGCTTTTCTTGCTTTTGTTGAAATATAATCAAAATGGACATTCCAGTTTAATTTCGATGTCATAAAGACTCCCAGAAATTTTACAACCTGTTTGTAATGTAACACTTCACCAAGCAATCTGAAAGTAGGCAAGTTACTTAAAGTACCACCAGAATTAAGTAGCATCATGTTAGTTTTTTCCGCTGACAACGACATACCATTTTCTAACATATAGTTTCCAAGATTATCAAGATCAGATTGATACAATTTCCTAATGTAATTCTGTGCTCTCTGTGGAGTTGTCTTTTTTAAAGTAATATTCATCCAAATACATATATCATCAGCATACTGTGCCAAAACAACACGATTTGAGAGTGCTTTAGGAAGATCCTGTATAAGGATATTAAATAAAAGCGGTGCTATCACTGAACCTTGTGGAATTCCCATATCAAGATGTCGTGAAGTAGAATAACTAGTTCCCACTCTTGCCTGAATAGTTCTATTGGCTAAAAAAGACTTAATGTAATCATACATATTGCCAGATAAACCAATAGATTTCAGCTTGTACAATAAACGCGTATGCCAAACTTGATCGTAAGCTTTTTTCACATCAAAAAATGTAGCTAAAAGACTTTTTCTGCGGGCAAACTCTTTCTTGATGTAAGTGGTAAGTTTAACCAGGTGCTCAACTGTAGATCTCCCTTTTCTAAAACCAGCCTGATTTACTGGAATAACGTTATTTTTATCACAGTAATGTACAAGTCTGTTTAATACCAATTTTTCCAATAGTTTGCTCGTATGGGACGTTAAAGCAATAGGTCTGTAACTGTTTTTATTGTTTTTAGGCTTTCCTGCTTTTAATACTGGTATAACAACAGACGTTTGCCATAATTGTGGTATAGTTCCACCAGCCCAGCATTTCTGAAAAATTTTGTGTAAAAAATAATATAGTTTTCTGGAAGATGTTTAATCATTTCAGTTGAAACTGCATCAACACCTACCGAACTCCTTTTGTTGCGCAGAGACAAGATAGTGTTTTTTAACTCTTCTAAGGTGATTGGAGAATTAAACCAGAGATCATTTTGAGGTATTGGATCAGTGTATATAGGGTTGTTAGCTGCCATTTCCCTGTAGTGTTTGCAGGTAGGAGTCAAACCATCTACTTTACTATTTTGGGCAAAAAGTTCCACAAAAGTTTCAGCTTTGTCCATGTCGGAAAGAAATTTGTGACTTGTATCAATCATTATTGGACACCTAGGTAAGTTGGCTCCATTTTTCATTTGATTCATTTTTGTCCATACTTTATGGAAATCCTTGAAATCTGAAATTTCTTTTGTGCAGTATTATGCCCAGTAATTTTTCTTTGCTTCAGCGATGATTTTATTACACTGGGTGTTAGCTTTTTTCATTTCCATATGATCTTCAGGTTTCCTGCTTTTGATGTAGATTTTGTATTTCTCTTTTTTATACTGAACTGCTTGCTCACATACCTCCGTCCACCAAACATTACCCAAACGGTTATTAGACTTAAAAGTTTTGAGTTTCGGGATGGAAAGGTCTGCAGCAGCTAGAACTGACTCCTGGAATTTAGAAAACATAACGTCTACATTTTCACTTTCATAATGTGTGAAATCTCGATTAGAAAGAACAGTCTGAAACAAGGACCAATCAGCGCGTGTATAATTATATTTTGGTATAATATCAGGAATGCTGTCTTTCATCCTGATGTTTTCGTTAGTTAGTGTTATGAGGATAGGTAAGTGATCACTTCCTAAAGTATCTCTGTGAGTGTCCCAGGTACAGCAGGGTACTAATTCTGGTGAGATTAAAGACAGATCGATGGCTGTTGCCCGATGTTTGGAAATATCAGGAATTCTAGTGACACTCCCATCATTCAAAAGGTAAAGCGAACTGTCAACTATATTTTCTACTAAACGATTGCTTGTCACAGTACAGCAATCTTTTTCCCAAAACGGGGAGTGGGAATTAAAGTCTCCACCTATTAGCCATTTACCGTGCAGCAGATCCGGAATCGTGCGCAACCATTCTGTGTTGTGGTCATTTGGACCTGTTGGCAGGTAGACTGACAAAACGTTCAGGATAAAAGAATTACTGAATTGTACTGTAGCGGCACAAGCGTGTAAGTCTTCAGTTGACGTTAAAACTGGGGAAGTAAATATGTGATATTGTAACTCTTGAAGTATGTATATCGCAGTGGCTACTTTCTTCCCGGGATTCCCATAGGCATACACTGGTGGATAATAGTAATTTTGGAAATTGGGAAGTTTGGTTGGTATAACATTAAGCGACTGCAGAATCAAGACTTCACACTGATTTGAGGGCAAGGAAATGTTCCAGGTATGCTGAATTGGTGGAAATAGACCTACAATTCCACTGTAAAAAATTGATTTTCATAGTCGGCTAATCCCTTATTTTCAATTAACGGTGATTTGTTTGAAAATCACGTATATTTGGTTTTCTGTGTATGAGGAAAATGGGGAGGGGGGGGGGGAATGATTACTTTTACTACAAAGTAAAGGTAGAAACAAAAAATGAGTAAAACTATGGAGAAAAGAAGTCCTACTAATCAAGATAAGACTTTTGATCTAGAACAGAAATAAATTATAAATAAATTAAATAATAGTATACACGCCTTCAAATGTACAGAGATTATAGTCTGAGTCCTGACTGACTAATTCCTAGCGTTTATACACTTTCACCAAGAGAACTGTCAGAGATGACGAGGAAAAAGTCCTGTGACATGAAACGTTGGTCACTGTAGATCTACTACTATTCATTCAAAACATGTTGTATGACAGCCACCACGGTTCATAGCTGTCAAAATAGGGGAACGGTTCTCGGGAGAATCTAGAGGCGTGTGGCCGTGAAGGTCGTGATCCTCCTGGTCTTCTAGGCGTCTCCCAAAATAGATCCCGAATGTGTCTTCCCAGGTTCCCCGCTATCACGCTGCTTCCTCTGGCGGTGGGGTGAATATTGTCCTGTAGAAACTGCTGGTTAGTTCGAAGGTTATCATGGGAGACAAATGATAGATTTTTTATGTTAACAAGTTCAGCAGATAAAAAGGCGTTAAACAAATTCCCCCGAACTTCCATACGTGAATGTCGTACAGGGGCGACCTTGCTGATGACTATCTTTGTGTTTGGATATTTTTGTGTTATATGTTTGATGGAAGAAGCTAAATTTTGTGTTGTTGCTTTGAGATCTTTGCTATTCAGTTCGTGGACACCACAGTGTAAAACAATACAGTCTGCAGGATTGTCAAAGTTGGAAAGTGACTTGTCTAAAGATTTTTGTATGTCATGAATGTTATTCACAGTACTTGAGTCTCCTTCAAAACCATAAGATCGTCCCAGTCGTCTCGAGTTGACACCTTTCAACACCGAATCATGGATAGTCAGAACGTAGGGAAGGTCGTGGTTTGTTTTACGTTGTTCTGAAATCTTTTTGGTGTGTGACGTTGCGTCCTTGAGCTGTGATGTGACGTCTTTAGCTTTTTTGATGTCATGGTGTTCTTTCCCGTCTTTGGTTTTCTTTTCAAGCTCTGTTTTCGCTCGAGTATTGCTGCTAGTTTTTGTTGTGTTTTGATCGTTGTGCCTGTTGGACGTCCTGCCTGCGTGTGTGCTTTTGTTTTAGAACGTCTGCGTACGTGGGAGTTGTTGTGGAATTATCTGTCTGTGTATGACTGTTCCTGGTCGGTTTGATGGTGGCGGTTGCTGTCGACCGGGCCTCGATCTGCGCAAGCACAGTCCTTTCTAAGGTACTGACCTGGTTGCGCAGATCCAGTACGATGTTTTTTAGTTCAACGATCGTACTCACGAGTTCCGCAGAGCTTGGTATAGATGTGATGGAAGTTGTCCCGCTCTGCGTGCCCGTGGTAACCGCGGTCGAAGCGCCATTTGAAGGGACAGTCTCTGCCTTTTCGATCCTGTCTCGCTTGTCGCTGGTCGACGGCCTCTCGTAATCAGTCTTTTCCGCAGACGCAGCTTCTTGCCTCTGTTCAGCAAGGCGCCCCCGTCTTGTTCTGGTCATTTTAGACTATTTCCTGTTATCTCTGACTGCCGAAATTTTTATCCGTCAGGAGTCTCCGCCATCTTGAATGCGTCTCTCGTGTGTGTGTGTGTGTGTGTGTGTGTGTGTGTGTGTGTGTGTGTGTGTGTGTGTGTGTGTGTGTTATGTGTGTGTGTGTGTGTGTATGTGTGTGTGTGTGTGTGTGTGACTATGATGTGATATGTGTGTGTTTTGTGTTTTGTGTGTGTGTATGCGTACGTGCATGTGTGTGTGTGCATGCGTGCGCGTGCGCGCGCGCCTGTGTGTGTGTAGGCTAGTTATCCATTGCGATTTTTTTAAACCTAACACTGCTCGCCTATGACATATATTTATCATCATCATCAGGTGCCCTACCACATAGCGTTGACGACCAATGAACTTCCAACCATCTCTATCTCTCGTTGCTCCTAGCATCTCCCCCACCCTCCTCATCCCCAGCCACTCTGCAAGTCCGTCCAGCATTCTCTTCTTGGGTCTACCTGGCGCTCTCTTTCCCTCCAGCTTTCCCATTGTGGCCAGGTGCTCCAAATCCCCTTCCTCATAAAATGGCCTATAAATGTTGCCTGTCTTTTCCTAATCTTCCTTATGAGTGATCTACTTGTGTCTGCCTCCATCAAGACTGTCTTGTTTGTTTTCTTTGCTGTCCA
>JAPXFY010005582.1:0-7500 GCA_030674185.1 Monoplex corrugatus
GTAAAGCTCCCTGTTTTTTTTTTTTCTTTCTTTTTTTTAACTTGGCAATATTTGTGATTATGGATGATCGTACAAGTTCAGTTGTGACTCAGAAATTACCATCTCTGTCTTTCTCTGTGTGTTTCTTTTCTGTCTTTTGTCTCTCTGTCTCTGTCTCTGTGTCTGTCTGTCTGTCTGTCCGTCTCTCTCTCTCTCTCTTTCTCTCTCTCTTCTCTGTCTCTCTCTCTGTCTTTGTCTGTCTCTCTCTCTCTCTCTCTCTCTCTCTCTCTCCTCTCTCTCACTCTGTGTTTTTGGTTTTTGATTGGAATATTATATTTCTTCCCCCACCCCCTTTTTTTTCTCCTCAGGCTATGTCTCTACTCGTTGCTCCTTCTGTTTCTCTCTCTCTTCCCATCTTGGCTTGTTCACTGCCCATCTTAATGGTCCAGTCATTCTGGTGGTGTCAGTGTTTCATGGATCCCCTCCCCCCCCCCCCTCACCATTTCAGGAGCCTCCCAGCGCTTAAGAGTTTTGGGCAGGCTGAAAGAGTTTTGATCGGAGCTTAATAAGGAAAGTGCCAGATAACTGCTGGCAGATGTGGATGGAGCGCATATGGTATTGTCCGACAGCGCTGAATCCCTCTTGAACAAACTCCAAACGCCTCGCCCTCTGCCCTTCCCCTTTTCCTCTCCCACTCTCACCCATCTCTGTCTCCCCCCTTTCTCTCTTTCTCTCTCCTCGTCTCTCTCTCTCTCTCTCTCTCTCTCCTCTCTCTCTCTCTCTCTGTCTGTCTGTCTCTGAGTGTCTCTCTGTCTCTGTCTTTGTCTCTGTCTTTCTCTCTCTCCCTCCCTCTCTCCCTCCCTCCCTCCCTCCCTCCCTCTCTGTCTCTCTCTCCTCCTCCTCCTCCTCTCTCTCTCTATCTCTCTCTCCCTCCCTCTCTCTCTCTCTCTCTCATTTTCTTTCTCTTTCTTTTGCAACGGCAAGTTGAAGAATGGCTTGTTGTAGCCGACAAACGTTTGCCGTTGGAAAATAAAACTATCGTTGTCATCGTCATTGTCGCTGCTGTTGTCTGTCTCCATGAAAAGGAACTAGCCAGCTGTCCAAGGCAGATCGCCCTGACAGACCTATTGCTCTTACTGTGTGCGTTTTATGATATAATGTTAAGCGTGTGTGTATATGGATTTGTCAGTGGAGCAGATATGCGTGTAAGTAAAAAAAAAAATTGAAATATATTGTGTACGTACGAGTGACGTCGTGGGTATGTAATTATCGTGCGTACATGAGGCTTCTTTTTTCTTGCTAAAAAAAAAATTGTACATGTCCCCCCTTTTCTTTTCTGCGTTCATCATCATGTTGAACTTTTTGGTAATTATGTGTCAAGACATTGTTCTGTTGTACTAATTCTATATTACGATGTTACGCTGTTTTCAATAAAAAACTGCCCTCTGAGAAAAGAAAAAAGCAACCTTGCATCTGATGGTGTTTTGTGTTTGTGATGGTGGTGTGTGTGTGTGATGGTGTTTTGTGTTTGTGATGGTGGTGTGTGTGTGTGATGGTGTTTTGTGTTTGTGATGGTGGTGTGTGTGTGTTGATGGTGTTTTGTGTTTGTGATGGTGGTGTGTGTGTGTGTGATGGTGTTTTGTGTTTGTGATGGTGGTGTGTGTGTGAGTGGATGGGGGTGGGGAACGCGCAGGTGAGTGTGTGTATGTGCATGCGCGCGTATTTGTATGTGTGTGTGTGTGTGTGTGTGTGTGTGTGTGTGTGTGTGTGTGTGTGGTGTACAGAACTCTCATACGAACACATGGATTACACTGACATAAAAAATCTACGCAATACAAAAGAAAACAAACGAAACTAGAACAAATCGAAAATATCCAAAAGGAAACACAAGAAAATTGGAAATGAAATGAAACTTACCATAAAATTGAAACAGACGACCACGTTTAACGATATTATGATAAAGATTACATACAACATTTTCTAAATTTCCGACATGACAGTACAATATTACAATAATAACACAGTTCGACAAACACAATTGCCTCACAAAGTGGTGGTGGTAGCTGTTGTTGTTGTTGTTGTTTTTCATCTAGTTGTCAACAATAACGTAGCGAAGTGGTCTGGTCAGTACAACGGATTATTAACTTCTGACTTCTGGGCGATCGTGGGCCCGAAACCACACGAGTTCAAAAAATAAAGATGCTCTGGAATTGCTCGTCTCCGATCTACTCCTACGCAGAAGAGTTGAGCGTGCTACGGGCTCGTTTGGAAGACCAGGACCAACACGGTCACGTCTCATCCACGCTGCGGAAAAAGCTTCATTGAGGACGTTGCTTGAATTTCCATCTCAACACAGCAGGTGTCTTCTGTCTCTCGGGCCTGGTCGATTCTAGTATGTATTATGAAAGCAGTCGTAGAGTACAGCCTTGCCACGCAGTCGTAATGCGAATCGGCAAGTCTGTAACATCATTATCGTACGGGTGCTTAAGATAAGGCAGAACAAAAAGAAAAAACAAACAAAAACAAGATGAAAATGTTTTTTCCTTTTTGTTCTTTCTTCATTAAATCCATCTCCTCCTATCTTCATTCTTACTTTTACGTCCATCTCTAAATCTTCTGTGGCACTTATTTGTTTATACCTTATCATTATCATTTTCATTGTTATTATTTACTTTATTTATTCATTATTTGTTTATTTATTCATTTATTTATTAAGTTGTAGCGATTTCACTTCATTTCAAAACTATGCTCGTAAGAGATCATTACTGAATTTCATACAGTAATTGTGTTAAGTAAAACGAAAGCATCATTGATGACAATTACTACGAATGTACTACAACTGCTTAGTTCTTTCTACCCGTCTAACTTCAGCCCTTCCATCTGACCACTCTGCAATTCTCTGTTCTCTTGACATTTCTCCTCCTCCCCGTACCACGCGCACAGTGACTCGACGCAATCTCAAATCTATCGACCTCTCCACATTTTCATCTGATGCCTCCCGTCTCCTTTCTGAAAAGTCACATAACCTTGCCGATGAATTCTATACTATCTCCACCATCTTCTGGACACCCATGCTCCAGCCACAACCCGTCTTGTACCTGACTGCCCCCCTACCTCCTGGCTCACTCATGAGATTGCCTGTGCAAAACGTGCCCGCCGCAGAGCAGAGCGCCGCTGGCGCAAATCCAAACTCACTGTACACAGGCAACTTTTTCCAAGCCTCTAAAACAAAAGCATCCACCTTCATTGCATCTGCAAAAACAAGCTAAGCTACGCACAAAAAGTTAAGGATCACTATGAGAAAACAGGTGCGTAATAAACTCAGTTCGCTACTGTTATTTATTTCTCAGTCCAGCCAAATTGTTATGAATTCTTGTTCAGCTGTAAGTGGGCGATGTTGTGTTAGTGCGAAAATTGCACGGGATTCTCTACTACTGAGCTTGGCCGCAAACGGAAAAGCGGAAACTTGCGAAAAAGGACCTTGTTTTGGACCGTTCTGCCTGAACACATTGCACAAGCCAGATGGAAAAACCATTATGCACGTGCAAGCACTGCTGTTTATGTGTGAGATGCTGTCTCTTGCTTGGCTTTATAAGAAGACATTCCACCAGTAGTAGGCCTGATCTGACAATGCCTCCACGACGAAAATTGAGCGAGTTTGAGAGGGGACGAGCTGTTGCATGGTTCCAAGATGGTGTTCCCAAGCGAGAAGTGGCCAGGTGACTTCAGGTGTCCATCTCGGTCATTGTCAGACTGATTCAATGCTTCACAGCCACTGGGAGGGTCCATGAAAGACGCAGATCTGGTCGACCAAAGAAGACAAACCCACGTGAAGATCGTCTCATTGAACGACAAGCCCTGCAGACAAGAACAGCCTCTTCCAGCATCATTCGAAGGCAGCTGAGGGTGGCTACTAACACCAACATCAGCCAGCAGACCATACGGAACCGCCTTCATGGGTTTAACCTCCGTTCTCGTCGCCTAGCTGTACGGCCACGCTTAACTCCAGCCCATAGGGCAGCACGCCACGCCTTCTGCAGACGTCACGTGAGGTGGACACGTCAGCAATGGTCCCAGGTCCTGTTCAGTGATGAATCACGCTTCACCATGAACCATAACGACGGCCGACTGAGGGTCTGGAGGCGCCCAGGGCAACGCTTTATTGACACCACTGTCCAAGAAAAGGTGGCCTTTGGTGGAGGTTCTGTAATGGTCTGGGGGGCCTTCAGCCTTCACCACAGAACACCCTTGTATCATGTACAGGGTAACCTGACTGGCCTCCGATACCGGGATGAGATCCTTCAACCGTTGGCTGTGCCTACACTGCAGCAGATTGGACCGACGGCTGTCTACCAGGATGACAACGCTCGCTCCCACAGGGCAAGGGTGGTCAACGACTTCCTGCAGCAGTCTGGAGTCAACAGAATGGAGTGGCCAGCATGCAGTCCCGATCTCAACCCGATTGAGAACCTCTGGGATGAGCTGCATCGCAAAGTGAGGAGCAACCACCCCCTCCCAGGGATGCCCATCACCTCTACCAGATGCTGCAGGCTGAGTGGCAGGCGCTTCCACAGAGGATCTTCACCAACCTGGTCAACTCGATGAGGACTCGCTGCGTCGAGTGCCAGAACAGCCATGGTGGTTACACGCATTACTGAACTTTTGGGAGCATCAGAATGCCCTGTCTTGTGATTTCAATGACTTTGGGAAATCAAATTTCGATACGTACCCACTTTGATCAAATGTAAACACCAAACGATTGCTCGAAATTGAAGGCAATTGTGTATCGTTATCACTAAAGCATGGAATTAAATGTTTGCCAAACTTCAACGCATTGGCTTTCTTATTTTGAAAGTTATGAATTTTTGTGCAAGTGATCCTTAACTTTTTGTGCGTAGCTTATTTCCAAACCAATATCCTGAATGCCTCTTCTTCAAAAGAACTCTTTACAACCATGAATCATCTCCTTGGCACACGAAAAGATTTACCTCTCCCAACAAAACATACAAATGAAGAACTCCCATCTGTATTCTCCAAGTATTTCACCACCAAAATACAAACTCTTCGTGACAGGCTTGACAGGATACCCTGTCAACCATGCCCACCTGACCCTTTCTTCTCTGGCACACCTCTTACTACTTTTACCCCAGTCTCACAAGAAGAAATTTTCAACACAATCAGATCCATGTCGTTCAAAACCTGCGAACTGGATCCTCTTCCAGGTTCTCTCTACTCCGACTGTCTCCCTACTCTCCTCCCATTCATCACTGACATCATCAACACTTCTCTTCAAACTGGAACTGTCCCAGATTCTTTCAAGTCTGCTATTGTTCACCCTCTCCTCAAGAAACACAATTTAGACCCAAATGCACTGAAAAATTACCGGCCTATCTCTTGTCAAAACTCCTTGAAAAAGTCGTCCTCAACCAGCTGAACTCTCACCTGTCTGCCAACAATCTCCTCAATCCTTTCCAGTCAGCCTACCGACAGTGCCATAGCACTGAAACTGCCCTACTACACATTCTCAACAATCTCCTCCTTGCAACTGATACTGGCAAAGTCTCTCTCCTCACACTCCTTGATCTGTCTGCAGCCTTTGATACCATTGACCATGGTATTCTCCTTTCTAGACTTCATCATACTTTTGGCATCTCTGACATTGCTCTCTCCTGGTTCACTTCATATCTATCACACAGAAAACAAACTGTTCTCATCAATGGCACTTACTCTCAACCTGCATACCCGACTTGTGGTGTTCCACAAGGATCTGTCCTTGGCCCTGTTCTTTTCACTCTTTACACCTCCCCCCTGTCCACCATCATCAACTCCCACTCTATAAAACACCACTTCTATGCTGATGACACCCAACTTCAAGACAGTGACTCACCTGGTAATATACAGCGCCTATTGACTCGCACCACTGAGTGTTACTCGGACATTAAGAACTGGATGACACACAATAGACTTCAGCTTAATGACGACAAGACAGAAGCTATCTTCATTGGCACCCGTCAGAAACTTTCTCAGCTGCCTCCTCTTTCTCTCCCATTATGTAACACATCAGTCCCAATTTCTGATTCAGCTAAAAACCTTGGTGTCTGCATTGACTCTACCCTGTCCATGAACAACTTTGTTTCTCAAACTGCCAGATCTTTCTACTATCATCTCCATCGTATAAGCCTGATCAGGAAGTATCTCTCTGTCGAAACAACTGCAAAACTCGTTCTCTCCTTCATAATGTCTCGCATTGACTATTGCAATTCACTCCTGTCTGGTCTTCCTGCCTCCACCATTCACATCCTACAGCGCATTCAAAACAATGCTGTACGCCTTGTACTCAAAAAGAAAAAAGCTGACCACATATCTCCTCTCCTGGCACAACTTCACTGGCTCCCTGTATCAAAGCGCATACAGTACAAACTAGACACCATGTGCTACAAAAGCCTCAATAACGCAGCCCCCGATTACCTACTTGAGATCTATGTTCCCTCACGTACCCTCCGCTCTACCTCCGATCCTCTGACTTTTCGCTTTCCATGCACTAAGCTCAATACCTATGGTCCACGAGCCTTCTCTGTTTCTGGTCCACTCTCCTGGAACAAACTTCCTCTCTCAGTCCGTCAGCAACCTACTTTTGTCTCCTTCAAGTCCGCTCTCAAAACTCACCTTTTCTCCTCTACATAAAATCCTAACCTCACTCAACCCCCCCCCCCCCCCCCCCTGCAGCCTGAATCACATTTTTATAATATATAATTGTGTAAGGTGTGCTCTCTGTGGTTTTCCATTGCTTTTATTCTTGCTTTTATTGCTTTTATTCTTTCTCCCCATTTGTAGCCATGCGTGTGTGTGTGTGTGTGTGTGTGTGTGTGTGTGTGTGTGCGTGCGTGCGTGTGTGTGCTTGCGTGCGTGCGTGCGTGCGTGTGTCTGTTTCAGCGCTTAGATTTGATTTTATCAAGATTTTGCGCTATATAAATATTGTAATTATTATATATTATTATATGTCGCTGTAGTCAAGTGATTAAGACAGTGGACTTTCAATTGATAGGTCTAAGTTCGAACCTGCTTGGGTGTCACCCGGCACGTAAAGTGTGGATATTTTCTCCGATCTCCCTTGTCAAAATATGTGCGAGCTTGCATATATTGGCATGTCTTTCTTGTGCGTAGAGCATGCATCAAACACGGTCATATACTGGCAGTGCTTTCTTGCGTACATCTGCACGCAGAACACACGGTCATTTAACATCCTGTGGCTCCGTCAGCTGTATCAGAGTTCGGTGGCTTATGGAAACACGAATAAACTCAGCATGCTCACTTCCGGAAATGGAGAATGATGAATGATGGCCTTGACTGTGTGTTCAGACAAACACATGAATAAACAAAAAGGGCCATATACAAAAAGCCCGTTTTCATACAAGCACACATACAGTTATTATCAATATTATTTTTACTATTATTATTGTTATATTATCATTATCCTTCTTCCTCTTCTTCTTCTTCTTCTTCTTCTTATTATTATGTTGT
>JAPXFY010005582.1:12500-14669 GCA_030674185.1 Monoplex corrugatus
GCAGAGAATACAGGTGGTTTGTTTCTCTGACCAGACTTTAACACCATCAACTGGGTCAGCGAGCATGCAACAAACGTATCATGTGGATTTTATAGCGAGAGACAGACCAATGACGACATGGCGTAACATCAATCCAACGTCACATTCATAAGCAGAGAATGCAGATGGTTTGATTATTTGGTCAGACTGCAACCCCACCGGCTGGATCAAGAAATATGCAACACACGTGTAACCACGTGGATTTTTAGCGAGAGGCAGACCAAGGACGACATAGACCGACGACATTAAAAGAAACTTTGACATCATACAGAATTTCTCCTCTTCAGGACTTCCAGCTCTCGCTACTGACCTTCAGTTCGATGTCCCTGGCGACACCCAAGATGGCATAAGAGTTCAGATTTCAGATTTCCGACCAATATTTTATTATTCAAAGATGGTAGCATTAGTTTCCATGGGACCTTATTCTACACACAATAATTACAAGCATGTTAACAAAACATGCAGTGTTAAGTAAGTTATCAAAAGATGAAAGATACACAAAGAAAGCAGAGGAAAATGTGTAGTGTTAAATACGTTGTATAAAAAAAAAAAAAAAGATGCAAGAAGAAAGCAGAAGAAAAGGTGCAGTGTTAAGTAAGTGATAAAAAGAAAGATACAAGAAGAAAACAGAACAAAAAAACCATCAACGACGAGGTATACGTTTATGTCTGCATGACAAAACAAAGAAGATCATAAATGTCAAATTTTAGCTCTTACCAATTAACACTGAAACTGATCGCTGATGATATGTATTCGTTTCTTGTCTCTCAACTTTGAAAGACAATGTGTCAAACTGGCCACTCCAGTGGGACGCTAAAATATCAAAACGTGTTTGACGAAGACTACAGCCATGAATAACACATAAAACGAAAGTTACGAAACGGTAGTTTTTAATGTTGTCAAAATATTAAAGTAGACTGATGGACCGTTTTTTTCGGAGCAGGTCACAAACGTTCGTTGTGGAAGGGAGGCCCCAGGTGGCGGAAGGAAAGGTGATGAGCTGTAATATACATGTGGCGTTCCCTCACTTGATTAACACACAACAGCGGTTGGCAAAACAGGGACCCCTTAAATATTTATAGCCTGTCGTCTGCCATCTTTTGTACAGTTCCTCTCCCCCCTCCCCCCCCCCCCCTCTCTCTCTTTCTCTTTCCATCCCTCTTTCGACGTACACGTGTGTGCACGCCCAAAAGAGAAAAGAGCAATGATGTTGATGGCCGTACAAGTACCATGTTGAAAACATCGGATGTCGGGGGATCATTACAGTTAAGCAATGTCTAGCCCGCTTAATACTTGGATGGATGACCGTCTGGGAATACTTGGAGATATTAGCTTAAAAGAAAAGAAAAAAAAAACGTATCCCCCCTCCCCCTCACCATCCCGTCCTTTCAAGAAAAAATAACCCGTAAAAAATGCAAGACAGTAAAGCCATTCTGACAAGTCCCTTTTACCGAAAGTTATCATAGAAAATCTAGGAACCAGAAAAAAAACACGAAAGAAGAATACGAACGCGTATTTAATACAACAAGACAAGACAGGCGCAAATTTTCGGCCAACTGGCCTTTGACAAGCGTAAGATTACAGACCTTTATTTTTGATTTATTTACTTTATATATATGTTCCTTTTTCTGGAGATAAGATATACATGTCATTTACATGTAACCAAGATTAATCCAGTGATAGGCTGGTACAATACCAGTATAACATACAGACTAGGTAAAACATAGGCTAGATAGGGCCTCAGGACCTGGCCAGCTCATGGGTTTATGTGCAGGCTTATTAAGGCTTGTGCCATGATCACCATACACATGGTACCTGTGACGTTAGTGCGGAACAAGTATGGAATTCGTTCCGAGCGTGGAGACGTCATCTTGAGAAACTGAAACTGAAACAAAAGTCACCAAACACTGATATGACTTACAGGATCTTTAACGTGCGTATGTTTGGTATTCTGCATGCATTTATACACGATGGGGGGGGGGGGGGGGATTCAGGTACAATCAGCTCTGCACTTCAGTGGACCGGTGGGGGGGGGGGGGATTGGGAAAAGTGTCCACACTTTACCCACCAGACGTAACACTAGCAGGTTCGATCCCGGACCTTCCAAACGGAAGACTACTCTCCTAACCA
>JAPXFY010000558.1:2500-5000 GCA_030674185.1 Monoplex corrugatus
TAAAAATAGAGAAGCCTTTACCTATGTAAAAAGATTTTTGTACCTTTAAGGCAGGAATGACGAATCCTGCTCCGCTATCAGCTGTATCTAAAACAGACCCGTCTGTGAAAACTTTTAGGTGATTAAGATAATATGTGGTTAAATGAGATTTGACTTCTGATACTAGAATATTTATTTCTTCTGTTTTATTGAGATGAATGTAGTCTATGTTAAAGTTAGCTTTTTGAAGTTCCCAGGAAGGTATGGATGGAATAAGAGGCATTACTGGAATGTTATTTATATCAATATTGTTTTCGCTCAGGAGGACTTCTGCAAAATTTCGTATAGGTTGAAGAGTATGCACCTTTCGAGCTTTCTGAGGACAGTCAGTTTCCGAGGTGTATAGTAATTCATCCTTAACTGAGTTCTTTACGGTCAGAGCTCTAATAACATACTTTGTCACCGCTAATTCACGTTGATCTGTAAGCGGTAATATGTTACTTTCTTTATAAGACTTCATTGTGTTTGTATGAACGGGCACACCAAGAGCCAATTTAATAGCTTTGCTGTCTACACTCTGTAATTTTTTTAAGAGTGTATTGGAGGCAGTACAATATACCTCTTGTCCATAGAGCAGTTTCGATCGAATCAAAGAAATCGCAAGGTGTAACATAGTTTGAGTGTCTTGGCTCCAGGATTGTCTGTTGACTATTTTTAAGAAGTTAAGTCTTTTGTTTGCTTTTGTAATTATATATTCGATATGATGTCACCAATTCAACTTTCGTGTTATGTACACTCCTAGAAATTTAACGGTGGGCCTATAAGCAAGTGAATTATTGTCCAGCGATAATGTGGGGAGAGTTTTAGGGTTTTCACCATTGTTAAAAAGCATAAGATAAGTCTTTTCACTCGATAACTCCAGACCGTTGTCTTTCATGTAATTACTCAGGTTATCAAGATCATATTGGTAGAGCTTTTGTACATGGGTGATTGTTCTTTTGTTTGTATTTTTTCTAAGAGTGGTATTCATCCATATGGCAATATCATCTGCATTAGTGTTCTTCGACAAGTGTTGTGGTAAATCATAAAGAAGTATACTGAACAGGATGGGGGCTATGATTGACCCCTGAGGGATCCCCATGTCTATGTCTTTAAATGAAGAGTATACAGTCCCTAATCTTACAAACATTGATCTACAGGATAAAAAGTCTTTAATGTAATAATACATTTTACCTGTTACACCAATGCTCTTCAATTTGTAAAGCAGTCTTGAATGCCACACAGTGTCGTAAGCCTTCTTCACGTCTAAAAACGTAGCCAAAGTGCTTTTTCTACGAGAAAATTGTTTTTTGATTTGACTTGTAAGTTTCACTAAATGATCTGTTGTACATCGCCCTTTCCTAAATCCTGCCTGTTGAGGTGGAATAATATCATTTCGCTCACAATCATGGAACAAACGCTTCTGAATAATCTTTTCCATCAATTTCCCAACATGAGAAGTTAAAGCTATTGTCTGTAACTGTCAATGAGTGACCTTGCTTTGCCTTCCTTAATGATGGGAATTATCACGGACTTCTTCCAGAGTTTTGGAAGAGCTCCATTCAACCAACATTTTTTGAAAAATGAGTGTAATAAATCCTTCCACTAAAGAGGCAAATGAATTAGCATCTGATAAGAAATATTATCTAAACCAACAGAAGATTTATTGGATGAAAAAGACGCCAAAGTTTCCATGAATTCGTCCAGTTGAATGGGAGAATTGATATAATGATTCTCCTTAGAAATTGGATCAACATAGATGTCATTTTTCTCCTGTTCTATTCTGTGTTGACCATTAGTTGACTTTAAAGTAACTGATCGGCTATTGTCTGAAAAAACATTAAGAAAGGCGTTACCCTTTTCAAAGGAATTTGGGAATAAATTGTTTTTAAACTTAACTGGGTAGCTTGGCAGTGTATGACCATGTTTCATTTCTTTTACTTTTTTCCACACTTTGTACATATCCTTTGATTCAGATACTTCATCATCACAGAAACTGGTCCAATAGGACTTCTTTGCTTGTGCTATTACTCTATTACATTGAATTTTAGCTTTCTTCATGTTCAAATGATGTGCAGGTGTTTTATTTTTCAGCCAGATTTTAAACGTTTCTTTTTTAAAGGCAACAGCCTGTTCACATTCTTTCGTCCACCACGAATTTCCACGGTATTTGCCTAGTGTCACCGACTTGCACACTGGAATAGAAGAGAAAGCTGCCTTGAAGACAACTTCGATGAAATTAGAATAAAATACATCTATATTGTCATGTTTTATTAAATCTGTGTTGTGCGTCTGAAGGATATTACCAAACGTTATCCAATCGGCGTTCTTGTATTTGAATTTCGGGATTCTGTCTTCAGTGTCAGTGCGTGTTCTGAAAGTTGTTTTCTCCAAAAGTTTAATTTCAATTGGAAGATGATCACTACCCAAACTATCATCTCCTACGAGCCAAGTACAATTTGTTGCAAGCTCTGGTGAGATG
>JAPXFY010000558.1:22500-27500 GCA_030674185.1 Monoplex corrugatus
TTAGGGGTGGGACAGCAAGACTTACCTGATGTCTGGTTGATGTCAATCTTTGTGACCAGTACACATGTACTTTAGGGGTGGGGCAGCAAAACTTACCTGATGTTTGCTGTTGACCAGTACACATGTACTTTAGGGGTGGGGCAGCAAAACCTACCTGATGTTTGCTGTTGACCAGTACAGTGGTACTTTAGGGGTGGGGCAGCAAGACTTACCTGATGTTTGCTGTTGACCAGTACAGTGGTACTTTAGGGGTGGGGCAGCAAAACTTACCTGATGTTTGCTGTTGACCAGTACAGTGGTACTTTAGGGGTGGGACAGCAAGACTTACCTGATGTCTGGTTGATATCAATCATTGTGACCAGTGCACTGGTATTTTAGGGGTGGGGAAGCAAGACTTACCTGATGTTTGCTGTTGACCAATACAGTGGTACATGTACTTTAGGGAGAAAACAGCAAGACTTACCTGATGTCTGGTTGATGTCAATCGTTGTGACCAGTACAATTGTAGGCCTACTTTAGCGGGAAAACATCAAGACTTACCTGATGACTGGTTAAGGTCATTCATTCTGGTCAGCACAGCGGTACTTTCGGGGAAAACGAAAAAACAGCAACACTCGCCCGATGTTTGGTTGAGATCAAACATTTTGACCAGTACAGTGGCATTTCAGGGGATAAAACCGAAAAACAGCAAGACTTTGATGTTATTGTTACTGTTATTTTTGTTTTAAGCCCCGCCGACTGCGTAGAGCCATGTCAGGGCTATAACCCCTTTCAAAATATACAATACTTCAACAAGGAAAAAGGGAAAAGAAAATTAAGCACACATATTAATGCATTCGCGCACGTGAGTTTAGTTTATGCCCAAGGCGTTGACCACTCCGTCCAATTTATCGCACAGGGGATTTAAAAAACACACCTGAATACAAATTTAAACCCAAGGACCCTAAAACATATAAAACGGGCCTAAATTACTTAAAATTGCTCCCGCATATCTCATTTTCCTAGAGCCAGAAATGCACTTAGATCATCATCATCATCAGGTGCCTTGCCGCATGGCGTTGGCGATCATGGACTTCCATCTGTCTCTATCTCTTGTTGCCTCAAGCATCTCTTCTGCCTTCCCTGTCTTCAGCCACTCTGCAAGTCCGTCTAGTATCTTCTCCCTGGGTCTACCCGGTACTCTCCTTCCCTCCAGCTTTCCCATTGTGACCAGGTGTTCCAATTCCCCTTTCCTCATAAAATGGCCTATGAATGTTGCCTGCCTTTTCCTAATCTTCGTTATGAATGATCTACTTGTGTCTGCCTCCATCAAGACTGTCTCGTTTCTTTTCTTTGCTGTCCACGGAAACTTAAATACATATACCCAATTATCAATTCTAAGCGAAGTACGTAAGACTTTATCGAACACATACAGGTGAATGGACCAGAAAGGCAGAAAATGATAGGAAGAAATGACAGAAAGCAAAGGAACAAGGCAGAAACAAAGAGAGTGACAAAAAAGAGGAAATTTCTAGCACAGAATTTCCAGAAGCTGGGGATACTACTTATACTGAAAGAGTCCCCGGCATCCGCACTGGTGGTCAAGACTCACCTGCTGTTTTGTTGATGTCATTCATTGTGACCAGTACAGCGGCACTTCAGGGGGGAAACAGCAAAACTTACCTGATGTTTGGTCAAGGTCATTTATTTTGACCAGGCATGATACTTTAGGAAGGAAAACAAACAAACAAACAACAAGAACAAAAAAAACAACTCCCTCACCCCATCCAGCACCTTTCTGCAAGCTACTGGAGAGGTTGAAGGAGTCAAAGGGTTATTTTTTTGTAGCTGCTGGACAGGGTGAGGAAGTCGAGGGGGTTAACAACTAGAAGCATGGAATATAGATATTTGCCTTCACTGTCAATAGACAGATAAGAACAGAGCGAAGTGGAACCACATACAACACAATCAAACGCTAAGACAAAGGATGGATCACAGACATCTAAAATTAGATGTCTTTGAGCTGGACGTACAGGGAGAAGCCACGCAAAACACAGACTCTATATGGAGAAGCCACGCAACACACAGACTGTATATGGAGAAGCCACGCAATACACAGACTGTACAGGGAGAAGCCACACAACACACAGACTGTACAGGGAGAAGCCACACAACACACAGACTGTATAGGGAGAAGCCATGCAACACAGACTGTATAGGGAGAAGCAACACAATACACACACTGTATAGGGAGAAGCCATACAACACACAGACTGTACAGGGAGAAGCCAAACAACACACAGACTGTATAGGGAGAAGCCACACAATACACAGACTGTACAGGGAGAAGCCACACAACACACAGACTGTACAGGGAGAAGCCACACAACACACAGACTGTACAGGGAGAAGCCACACAACACACAGACTGTATAGGGAGAAGCCACGCAATACACAGACTGTATAGGGAGAAGCCATACAACACACAGACTGTATAGGGAGAAGCCACACAATACACAGACTGTATAGGGAGAAGCCACACAACACACAGACTGTATAGGGAGAAGCCATACAACACACAGACTGTACCGGGAGAAGCCACACAACACACAGACTGTATAGGGAGAAGCCACGCAACACACAGACTGTACAGGGAGAAGCCAAGCAACACAGACTGTATAGGGAGAAGCAACACATACACAGACTGTACAGGGAGAAGCCACACAACACACAGACTGTACAGGGAGAAGCCAAGCAACACAGACTGTATAGGGAGAAGCATCACAATACACAGACTGTACAGGGAGAAGCCACACAACACACAGACTGTACAGGGAGAAGCCACGCAACACAGACTGTACAGGGAGAAGCCACACGACACACAGACTGTACAGGGAGAAGCTACACAACACACAGACTGTATAGGGAGAAGCCATACAACACACAGACTGTACAGGGAGAAGCCACACAACACACAGACTGTACAGGGAGAAGCCACGCAGCACACAGACTGTACAGGGAGAAGCCACACAACACACAGACTGTATAGGGAGAAGCCACGCAATGCACAGACTGTATAGGGAGAAGCCACACAATACAGAGACTGTATAGGGAGAAGCCATACAACACACAGACTGTACCGGGAGAAGCCACACAACACACAGACTGTATAGGGAGAAGCCACGCAACACACAGACTGTATAGGGAGAAGCTACACAATACACAGACTGTACAGGGAGAAGCCACACAACACACAGACTGTACAGGGAGAAGCCACACACACACAGACTGTATAGGGAGAAGCCACGCAACACAGACTGTATAGGGAGAAGCAACACAATACACAGACTGTATAGGGAGAAGCCATACAACACACAGACTGTACAGGGAGAAGCCAACAACACACAGACTGTATAGGGAGAAGCCACACAATACACAGACTGTATAGGGAGAAGCCATACAACACACAGACTGTATAGGGAGAAGCCATACAACACACAGACTGTACAAGGAGAAGCCACACAACACACAGACTGTATAGGGAGAAGCCACACAACACACAGACTGTACAGGGATAAGCCACACAACACACAGACTGTATAGGGAGAAGCCACACAACACAGACTGTATAGGGAGAAGCCACGCAACACAGACTGTATAGGGAGAAGCCACACAACACACAGACTGTATAGGGAGAAGCCATACAACACACAGACTGTACAAGGAGAAGCCACACAACACACAGACTGTACAGGAATAAGCTACACAACACACAGACTGTATAGGGAGAAGCCACACAACACACAGACTGTATAGGGAGAAGCCTGGCAACACACAGACTGTATAGGGAGAAGCCACACAACACACAGATTGTACAGGGAGAAGTCACACAACACACAGATTGTATAGGGAGAAGCCACACAATACACAGACTGTACAGGGAGAAGCCTGGCAACACACAGACTGTATAGGGAGAAGCCAAGCAACACATAGACTGTATAGGGAGAAGCCACACAACACACAGACTGTACAGGGAGAAGCCATGCAACACAGACTGTATAGGGAGAAGCCACACAACACACAGACTGTTACAGGGAGAAACCACACAACACACAGACTGTACAGGGAGAAGCCACACAACACACAGACTGTATAGGAGAAGCCACACAAACACAGACTGTATAGGGAGAAGCACACAACACCAGACTGTATAGGGAGAAGCCACACAACACACAGACTGTATAGGGAGAAGCCACACAACACACAGACTGTTAGGGAGAAGCCACACAACACACAGACTGTAAGGAGAAAGCCACACAACACACAGACTGTATAGGGAGAAGCCACACAACACACAGACTGTATAGGGAGAAGCCACACAACACACAGACTGTATAGGGAGAAGCCACCAACACACAGACTGTACAGGGAGAAGCCACACAACACACAGACTGTATAGGGAGAAGCCACACAAACACAGACTGTATAGGGAGAAGCCACACAACACACAGACTGTATAGGGAGAAGCCATACAACACACAGACTGTACCGGGAGAAGCCACACAACACACAGACTGTATAGGGAGAAGCCACGCAACACACAGACTGTACAGGAGAAGAAGACCAGAGCAACAACATACAAGACTGTACAGGGAGAAGCAACACAATACACAGACTGTACAGGGAGAAGCCACACAACACACAGACTGTACAGGGAGAAGCCAGCAACACAGACTGTACAGGGAGAAGCAAGCAACCAGACGTTAGGAAGATACATACACAGACTGTACAGGGAGAAGCCACACAACACACAGACTGTACAGGGAGAAGCCACGCAACACAGACTGTACAGGGAGAAGCCACACACACACAGACTGTACAGGGAGAAGCTACACAACACACAGACTGTATAGGGAGAAGCCATACAACACACAGACTGTACAGGGAGAAGCCACACAACACACAGACTGTACAGGGAGAAGCCACCACACACAGACTGTACAGGGAGAAGCCACACAACA
>JAPXFY010000558.1:32500-35000 GCA_030674185.1 Monoplex corrugatus
TCTGTCTGTGTCTGTCTGTGTCTGTGTCTGTGTATGTCTGTCTGTGTCTGTCTGTCTGCTGTCTGGTCTGTGTCTGTCTGCTGTCTGTGTCTGTTCTGTGTCTGTCTGTTCTGTCTGTCTGTGTCTGTGTCTGTGTCTGTGTCTGTCTGTCTGTGACTGTGTCTGTCTGTGTCTGTGTCTGTCTGTCTGTGTCTGTCTGTGTCTGTCTGTGTCTCTGTCTGTGTCTGTCTGTCTGTCTGTCTGTGTCTGTCTGTGTCTGTCTGTGTGTCTGTGTCTGTCTGTGCTGTGTCTGTGTCTGTCTGTGTCTGTTGTCTGTCTGTCTGTGTCTGTGTCTGTCTTGTCTGTGGTCTGTGTCTGTCTGTCTGTGTGTCTTGTCTGTCTGTGTCTGTCTGTCTGTGCTGTCTGTGTCTGTGTCGTCTGTCTGTGTCTGTCTGTGTCTGTCTTGTCTGTGTCTGTCTGTGTTGTCTGTGTCTGTCTGTGTCTGTCTGTGTCTGTGTCTGTCTGTCTGTGTCGTGTGTCTGTCTGTGTCTGTGTCTGTCTGTGTGTCTGTGTCTGTCTGTGTCTGTCTGTGTCTGTCTGTGTCTGTCTGTGTCTGTGTCTGTGTCTGTCTGTGTCTGTCTGTCTGTGTCTGTCTGTGTCTGTGTCTTGTCTGTGTCTGTCTGTGTCTGTGTCTGTCTGTCTGTGTCTGTCTGTGTCTGTCTGTCTGTCTGTCTGTCTGTCTGTCTGTCTGTGTCTGTGTCTGTGTCGTCTGTGTCTGTCTGTCTGTCTGTGTCTGTGTCTGCTGTGTCTGTCTGTCTGTCTGTCTGTGTCTGTCTGTGTCTGTCTGTCTGTGTCTGTCTGTGTCTGTCTGTCTGTTGTGTCTGTGTCTGTGTGTCTGTCTGTGTCTGTCTGTGTCTGTGTCTGTCTGTCTGGTGTCTGTCTGTGTCTGTCTTGTCTGTGGTCTGTCTGTGCTGTGTCTGTGTCTGTGTGCTTGTCTGTGTCTGTCTGTGTCTGTTATGTCTGTGTCTTGTCTTCTGGCTGTCTGTGCTGTGTCTGTGTCCTGTCTGTCGTCTGTCGTCTGTCTGTGTCTGTCTCTGTGTGTCTGTGTCTGTGTCTGTGTCTGTGTTGTCTGTGTCTGTCTATCTGTGTCTGTGCGTCTGTCTGTCTGTGTCTGTCTGTGTCCTTTTCTGTTCTGTTGTCCTGTCTGTCTGCTGTTGGTCTGTGTCTGTCTGCTGTGTCTGTCTGTCTGGTCTTTTCTGTCTGTGTCTGTTTTCTGTGTCGTGTCTGTGTCTGTCTGTGTCTGTCTGTGTCTGTCTGTGTCTGTCTGTCTGTGTCTGTCTGTGTCTGTGTCTGTCTGTTGTCTGTCTGTGTGTCGCTTCTTGTGTCTCTGTTCTGTGTCTGTCTGTGTCTGTCTGTGTCTGGTCTTTCTGTTCTGTTCCCGCTGTCGTCTGTCTCGTGTCTGTGTGTCTGTCTGTCTGTCTGTCTGTCTGTGTCTGTTCTGTCTGTGTCTGTCTGCTGTCTCTGTCTGGTCTGGTCGTGTCTGTGTCTGTCTGTCTGGTCTGTCTGTGTCTGTCTGTTCTGTCTGTGTCTGTGCTGTGTCTGTCTGCCCCTGTTTTGTCTGTCTGTCTTGGTCTCTAGTCGTCTGCTCTTTCTCTCTGTCTCTGTCTCTGTCTCTCTCTGTCTTCTTTGTCTTCTCTGTCCCTCTTGTCTTCTCTCACGTTTATGTCCTCTTCACTTCTTGTCTCTCTCTCTCACTCTCTCTCTGTCTTGTCTCTCTCTCTGTCTCTCTTCACTTCTCTCTCTCTCTCTCACTGTCTCTCTCTCTTTTACTCTCTCTTCTGTCTCCTCTGTTTCTTCTCACTGTCTCTCTTCCCCTCTGCCTCTATTTCGTTTCTTTCTCTCCTCTCTCTCTTTTCTGCCTCTTCTCTCCTCCTCTCCCTCACCACACACACACTACACACTCACACGTCACCACACTACCCTTACCACACCCACACACACAGTCCTCCATCTCACACACACCGTACTCCACTCACATACCCCTCTGCTCATTTACGAGCTTGAGAACTCTCGCGGGTGCTGATTATCGCTGTTCTCCCTCACTCTCCTCAACATGTACCCAAAACGATAACACGTCCTCCCTCTTTGGACCCTATATGCAATCAGTTTCGGGGAGAATTAACTTGGACAGGGGGAGAGGGAGAAGGGGGGGGGGTCAAGAAAAAAGAAAAATCACTCCCAATAAGAGATTCGAACCCTTGACCCTCAGATTAAAAGTCTGATGCTTTACCGACTGAGCTAACCAGGCTTCTTGGGGCCAAGACAGCGAGCACACAGCACGTGCAGCAAGTCACCCCATCAATGAGTCATGTGCAGGCAGCAGATCAGTATGGTCAGCCGGTGACCTCAGCTAGAACCTGACCACCGGGTGACCCATGTCCGGTTAACTGATGAATGCCCGTAACAGGAGACACGCACGCACAGGTCAACAGACGCGGGCAGACCTCTCGTTTGAACTGTG
>JAPXFY010000558.1:47500-53611 GCA_030674185.1 Monoplex corrugatus
GAAAGCTTTCAGAGGAGGCATCTGGTATCCATCTCCCAGATTCACTGGACCTGAACTCTTCATTGCAGCTTTCAAGATGACTTCCATTGCCAACACGAACAGTATGGGAGAGATTGCACAGCCCATTGCAATGCCCACCTCTAGGTCTATCCAGTCCGTGGTGTATTCTTTGGTAGAGAACCGCATTGAGAACCCTTGGAAATACTTCCTCAGCATTGTTCGGATGTTTTCTGGGATGTGATACATTTCAAGAGCCAGCTGGATCATATCGTGTGGAACTGATCCATATGCATTCGCCAGATCAAGCCAAACTACGTCAATGTCTCTCTTCTCTGTTCTTGCTTTTTGGATGGCATCCCAAATCAACGTGGCATGTTCCAAGCATCCAGGCATTCCTGGTATGCCTCCCTTTTGGACTGACATATCCAGATACTTGTTTTCAGTCAGGTATTTTGTCAATCTTGCTGCCATAACAGAGAAGAAGATTTTCCCCTCGACGTTCAGAAGTGATATTGGCCTGAACTGATTGATGCTGCTGGAGTTCTGCTCCTTCGGAATGTACACTCCTTCAGCTCTCATCCATTGGTCGCTGATCTTCTGGTTCCTCCATGCTGATCGAATCATCTTGTGGAGCCACTCGAGCACTTTTGGGCATTTCTTGTAGAGCAGGTATGGTATTCCGTTTGGTCCAGGTGCTGACTTGGCTCTGGCTTTCTTTACTACGTTCTTCACTTCATCCAGTGTTGGTGGTTTGTTATTGAATTTTCCTTCTGGCGCTGCAGGCCAAACCAGATTCTGGATTTCAAGTGGTGACTCGCGCTGAGAATCGGAATATGTTTCCCTGAGATGCTGCTCTAGGGTTTCCTTGCCCACTGTGACAGTCCCTGATTTGGGTTGTTCAAACAGCTTTCTTGCAAAGTAAAATAGCGACTAATTCCTCTGTAAAGATAGATATATTTGCCCCAATGAAAAATGACTTTATTATTTTATATTTTGGGACATAAAATGCTGCTCCAGCACATTTATTTTCTAAGACTGATCCATCGGTAAAAATATGGAGGTGGGTACGGTATTTTTCATCGATGTGTTCTCTTGCTCTGCATATCGAAATGTTAACGTTTTCATATTTCTTAGCATCTGTATAATCAATATCAAAAGTAGCTTTTAGCATTTCCCATGTAGGGATGGTCGTTGTGGATGCTGTTTCAGCTATTTCATCCAGATTTATGTTAGACTGTTTGACCAGGTCAGATACGTAAGTTGCAACAGTCATTTGTGATGAAATGTTCTTTGCTCGTTTCGGAAAGTCAACATCTGACCTGATTTTTACTTCCTTACTCACAAAATTGTCCGTTTGTGAAGAAATTCTAACGGCAAACTTTGCTGTCGCTAACTCACGATAGTTGTTCAGAGGCAGAATTCCAGCAACTTTGTACATTTCCAGGCAAGAAGCATGGACTGGTACACCTAGTGCAATTTTAAGACTTTTGAATCTTCTTTAGTAAATATTTTGGTGCACTGAAGAACACTTCTTGTGCATAGGATAATTTAGATCTTACAAGTGCTGTTGACAGATGAAGTAGTATGTTTGTATCCATTCCCCAGGGTAATCTGCTTATTATCTTTAGAAAATTTAAGGCTTTCCTTGCTTTTGTTAAAATATAATCAAAATGGACATTCCAGGTTAATTTCGATGTTATAAAGACTCCCAGAAATTTTACAACCTGCTTGTAATGTAGCACTTCACCATGCAGTTTGAAAGTAGGCAAGTGACTTAAAGTACCACCAGGATTAAATAGCATCATGTTAGTTTTTTCCGCTGATAACGACAGTCCATTTTCTAACATGTAGTTTCCAAGATTATCAAGATCAGACTGATACAACTTCCTGATGTAATTCTGTGTTCTCTGTGGAGTTGTCTTTCTTAAAGTAATATTCATCCAAATACATATATCATCAGCGTACTGTACCAAAACAACACGATTTGAGAGTGCATTAGGAAGATCCTGTATAAGGATATTAAATAAAATAGGTGCTATCACTGAACCTTGAGGGATTCCCATATCAAGACGTCGCGAAGTAGAGACAGAGTGAAGAAGAATGAGAAAGAGAGAGAGAGAGAGAAAGAGGGGGAGAGAAAGAGAAAGAGAGAGAGAGAGAGAGAGAAAAGAGAGAGAGAGAGAATGGAAGGAAGACCGAGAGATGGAGAAAGAGAGAGACAGAGTGAGACAGAGACAGAGACAGACTAACAGAGAGAGAGAGAGGGGGGGTGAGACAGACCAACAGAGAGAGAGAGAGAGAGACAGGGAGAGAGTGGAAGGAAGACAGAGAGAGAGAGAGAGAGAGTGAGACAGAGACTGAGACAGACCAACAGAGAGAGAGAGAGAGAGACAGAGAGAGACTGAGACAGACAGACAGACAGACAGAGACAGAGAGAGACAGAGAGAGACTGAGTGGAAAAAAATAGACAAAGAGAAAGAGAGAGAGAGACAGAATGGAAGGAAGAGAGAGATATATATAGAGAGAAAGAGAGAGACAGAGTGAGACAGAGACAGAGACAGACCAACAGAGAGAGAGAGAGAGAGAGAGACAGAGACTGAGACAGACAGACAGACAGACAGAGACAGAGAGAGACAGACAGAGACTGAGTGGAAAAAAATAGACAAAGAGAAAGAGAGAGAGAGACAGAATGGAAGGAAGAGAGAGATATATATATATAGAGAAAGAGAGAGACAGAGTGAGACAGAGACAGAGACAGACCAACAGAGAGAGAGAGAGAGAGAGAGAGAGAGAGAGAGAGAGAGAGAGAGAGAGAGAGAGAGAGAGGAGAGAGAGAGAGAGAGAGAGAAAATCCATGTGATTCCCTGTCAAAAACCGATTCCCATTTCACATTGAATCCTAGATGATCCTAGCAACTTGCCACAGGATCACATCACTGATCTGAATCGTTCTTCAACACGCATGTCTACCACAATTTGTTCTTCTTCTTCTTCTTCTCCTCCTTGTTTTTCTTCTTGTTCTTGTTGTTCTTCTTGTTGTTCTTCTTCTTCTTGTTGTTCTTCCTGTTCTTCTTGTTGTTGTTGTTGTTTTTCTTGTTGTTCTTCTTGTTCTTGTTCTTGTTCTTCTTGTTCTTGTTGTTGTTGTTCTTCTTCTTCTTTTTGTTCTTGTTCTTCTTGTTCTTCTTCTTGTTCTTCTTGTTGTTCTTCTTGTTCTTGTTCTTGTTCTTTTTGTTCTAGTTCTTCTTCTTGTTGTTGTTGCTCTTGTTGTTGTTGTTCTTCTTCTTGTTCTTCCTGTTCTTGTTCTTCTTGTTCTTGTTCTTCTTCTTCTTGTTCTTCTTCTTGTTCTTGTTTTTTTTCTTCTTCTTCTTCTTTTTCTGTCCCAACTTGGGCACCAGCTCAATGGTGTTGAACCCACACAACCGCTCGTTCCGGGCCCCACAAGACACCACTCATCCCATGTTTATTCACGCAAAGTCCTCTTGTGCCAGGAAACCCATGGACAGCGGAGATGTCAAGCACCCAACCAGAGAAGACCCTGCGCCACTTGTTGGTTTCAATTTCAGTTTCAGTTTCTCAAGATAACGTCTCCGCGCTCGGAACGAATTCCATATGCGCTGATGTCACAGGTGCCACGTGTATGGTGACCGTGTAACACGCCTTAAGCCTGCACATAAACCTATGAGCTGGCCAGATCCTAAGGTACTACCTAGACTATGTTTTACCTAGTCTATATTTTATACTAGTATTTTATCAGCCTACCACTGGAATAATATTGGTTACATGTAAACGACATGTGTATGTGTGTATCTTACCTTAAAAAACGGAACATAGATATAAAGTTAATAAGTAAAGATATAAAGTTAATAAGTAAAGTTATAAAGTTAATAAGTAAAGTTATAAAGTTAATAAGTAAAGATGTAAAGTTAATAAGTAAAGATAAAAGTTAATAAGTAAAGATATAAAGTTAATAAGTAAAGATGTAAAGTTAATAAGTAAAGATATAAAGTTAATAAGTAAAGATGTAAAGTTAATAAGTAAAGATGTAAAGTTAATAAGTAAAGATATAAAGTTAATAAGTAAAGATGTAAAGTTAATAAGTAAAGATATAAAGTTAATAAGTAAAGATGTAAAGTTAATAAGTAAAGTTATAAAGTTAATAAGTAAAGTTATAAAGTTAATAAGTAAAGATATAAAGTTAATAAGTAAAGATGTAAAGTTAATAAGTAAAGATGTAAAGTTAATAAGTAAAGTTATAAAGTTAATAAGTAAAGTTATAAAGTTAATAAGTAAAGTTATAAAGTTAATAAGTAAAGATATAAAGTTAATAAGTAAAGATGTAAAGTTAATAAGTAAAGATATAAAGTTAATAAGTAAAGTTATAAAGTTAATAAGTAAAGATAAAAGTTAATAAGTAAAGATGTAAAGTTAATAAGTAAAGATGTAAAGTTAATAAGTAAAGATGTAAAGTTAATAAGTAAAGTTATAAAGTTAATAAGTAAAGATAAAAGTTAATAAGTAAAGTTATAAAGTTAATAAGTAAAGATATAAAGTTAATAAGTAAAGATATAAAGTTATTAAGTAAAGATGTAAAGTTAATAAGTAAAGTTATAAAGTTAATAAGTAAAGATGTAAAGTTAATAAGTAAAGATGTAAAGTTAATAAGTAAAGTTATAAAGTTAATAAGTAAAGATATAAAGTTAATAAGTAAAGTTATAAAGTTAATAAGTAAAGATGTAAAGTTAATAAGTAAAGATGTAAAGTTAATAAGTAAATGATTAAAGGTCCGAATCACATTACAACCAGCTATTCTGTATAAAGTCGTCTCACATGACAAAACCTCATCCCCCCCCCCCCTAGTCAATTCCCAAGTGCTCAGCTGTCTATCAACTAGGCGAAGACAATATTTTCCTAATTATGGGTAAGTGAGTGAGTAAGTGAGTGAGTGAGTGAGTAAGTAAGAAAGTAAGTAAGTGAGTGAGTGAGTGAGTAAGTAAGTTAATAAGAAGTTAGTTTGAATACGAAATAAAGGAGTATGTAGATAAATAAACAGGTAAGAGATGAAAATAACAAATAACAGTAAATACATGTATGCATATACCCACATGCCCGCACGTACGCACATACATTCATACATGCACACCCATATCAACACAGCATGATGGCAACAACAACAGCTACAACAACAACGACAACAACAACAACAACAACAACAGCAAAGAGGAGAAACCCATATATACATATCACGACAAACTTACAGACAGATCTGGATAACAATCAACAAACAGCCCACAAACACACACACAGACGGTTTGGTAAACTTGCTTGTTCTTCAGTTGTCTGTTTGTTTTCTTCACTTTTCCTTTATCTCTGTTTCAGGAAAAGTCCAAACACTTTCTACTCCACGCTCTAAGAGTCTGTGCAGTGTTACTTTTGAGATGATACCAATGTTGGTCTGATTAGTGATAGCTCTTGTTTTTCCTTTCATAGTGGATTTCCGGCCACTTCCTCTATCTATTCCTTTTTGGGTAAGACGTTCGATGGTATGATGAGTCACATTTTTGTTCACGAAGATATGGTTTAAAGCGTCTAAGGACCTCAGACTTTCCAAGACTGAACCCTTTGATTCCTTCATTTTTGTTCAGATTAACGACGACAAGACGGAAGCTATCTTCATTGGCACCCGTCAGAAACTTTCTCAGCTGCCTCCTCTTTCTCTCCCATTATGTAACACATCAGTCCCAATTTCTCATTCAGCTAAAAACCTTGGTGTCTACCTTGACTCTACCTTCTCCATGAACAACTTTGTTTCCCAAACTGCCAGATCTTGCTACTATCACCTCCATTGTATAAGCCTGATCAGGAAGTATCTCTCTGTCAAAACAACTGCGAAACTCGTTCTCTCCATCATAATGTCTCGCATTGACTATCGCAATTCACTCCTGTCTGGTCTTCTTGCCTCTACCATTCACATCCTACAGCACATTCAAAACAATGCTGCACGCCTTGTACTCAAAAAGAAAAAAGCTGACCACATATCTCCTCTTCTGGCACAACTTCATTGGCTCCCTGTATCAAAGCGCATACAGTACAAACTGGACACCATCTGCTACAA
>JAPXFY010005583.1:0-7500 GCA_030674185.1 Monoplex corrugatus
GAAACAAAGAGAGTGACAGAAAAGATGAAATTTCTAGCACAGAATTTGCAGAAGATGGGGATACTATTTATACTGAAAGAGTTCCCGGCATCCTCATGGGGTTATGAGGAGCTATGTTGAATCAAACCACACGACAGAGACAAAACAGCCCATGGCAGAATTGAACCCCAAACAACAGATTGTTGGAACCACGTCGTGGCCCAGGAGCTCTCCCCAAAGCGTGTAAACACCATGACGTGATCGTCATCACTTTTGATATTCACGTCATCTTCGCCACGTTCACAATTTACCATGTCATCTTTGCCACGTCCACAATTTACCATGTCATCTTCGCCACGTCCACAATTTACCATGTCATCTTCGCCACGTCCACAATTACCATGTCATCTTCGCCACGTCCACAATTTACCATCTCATCTTTGCCACGTCCACAATTTACCATGTCATCTTTGCCACGTCCACAATTTACCATCTCATCTTTGCCACGTCCACAATTTACCATGTCATCTTTGCCACGTCCACAATTTACCATGTCATCTTCACCACGTCCACAATTTACCATCTCATCTTTGCCACGTCCACAATTTACCATGTCATCTTTGCCACGTCCACAATTTACCATGTCATCTTCGCCACGTCCACAATTTACCATGTCATCTTCGCCACGTCCACAATTTACCATGTCATCTCGCCACGTCCACAATTTACCATGACATCTTCGCCACGTCCACAATTTACCATCTCATCTTTGCCACGTCCACAATTACCATGTCATCTTCGCCACGTCCACAATTTACCATGTCATCTTTGCCACGTCCACAATTTACCATCTCATCTTTGCCACGTCCACAATTACCATGTCATCTCGCCACGTCCACAATTTACCATGTCATCTCACCACGTCCACAATTTACCATGTCATCTCACCACGTCCACAATTTACCATGTCATCTTCACCACGTCCACAATTTACCATGTCATCTTCGCCACGTCCACAATTTACCATGTCATCTTTGCCACGTCCACAATTTACCATGTCATCTTCGCCACGTCCACAATTTACCATGTCATCTTTGCCACGTCCACAATTTACCATGTCATCTTCGCCACGTCCACAATTACCATGTCATCTTCGCCACGTCCACAATTACCATGTCATCTTTGCCACGTCCACAATTTACCATGTCATCTTTGCCACGTCCACAATTTACCATGTCATCTTTGCCACGTCCACAATTTACCATGTCATCTTCGCCATGTCCACAATTTACCATGTCATCTCGCCACGTTCACAATTTACCATGTCATCTCGCCACGTTCACAATTTACCATGTCATCTTTGCCACGTCCACAATTTACCATGTCATCTCGCCACGTTCACAATTTACCATGTCATCTTTGCCACGTCCACAATTTACCATGTCATCTTCGCCATGTCCACAATTTACCATGTCATCTTCGCCACGTCCACAATTTACCATGTCATCTTTGCCACGTCCACAATTTACCATGTCATCTTCGCCACGTCCACAATTTACCATGTCATCTTTGCCACGTCCACAATTTACCATGTCATTTCACCATGTCCACAATTTACCATGTCATCTCACCACGTCCACAATTTACCATGTCATCTCACCACGTCCACAATTTACCATGTCATCTTTGCCAACTCAACCACAAGAGGAAAAAAACCCAAAACTCTAGATGATCAAGTCACTGCAACACTCTTTTTCTTTTCACACACATATCACAGAAAAAGATATGGCCAATCATAGGCAGCAATCTCCATTTTTTTTTACACAAATTATTACAGAAATTTCAAAGTCTTCACATCTGAAAGTCAACGTGACCTTGCAAGAAACTTGGGTTGACACAAAACTTGACGTGTATCGTGAAAGACAGCGCAAACAGATTTCATGTAATACACAGATTTGTCTTCAGAAAGTGATGTGTTTACAATACTGCCTAAAAAATGTCGATTTTCGAAACTTCGAGGGATTTGAAGGGGATGAAGTTGGGGGAGGAAGGCTGGGGTCTGTGTGACCTTGCCCTTGATGTTTATCTTTCCAAACTTTTGCTTTCACCAATCTGTGTTCTTCATCAATATGTGGTCAAGATCCAACCCTAAAGTGTTCAGACAATGTTGTTCATACGTTTTCTCTCTCTCTCTCTCTCTCTCTCTCTCTCTCAAACACACACACCACACACACACACACACACACACACACACACACACAAAACACACACACACACACACACACACACACACACACACACACACAAACACACACACACACGAAGTGCAGTCATAAAGACTTCAGAGAATTTAGAATCTTGTTCACACATTTCACACACACACACACACACACACACACACACACACACACACACACACACACACACACACACACACACACACACACAGACAGACACACACGTTTCTTTCTCTCTCTCTCAAACACATACACACACGCACACACACACACACACACACACACACAGACAGACACACACACACACACACACACACACACACACACACACACACACACACACACACACACACACACACACACACACACACACACACACACGAGGTCCAGTCATAAAGACTGCAGAGAATTTAGAATCTTGTTCACATACACACACACACACACACACACACACACACACACACAACACACACACACACACACACACACACACACTCACACACACACACGCGCGCGCGCACACACACACACACAAACATACATACACATACACACACATACACCCCCTCACAACACACACACGCGCGCACACAGAGACACACACACACACATACACACACATACACCCCCTCAACACACACACATACACACACACATACACACACACACACACACACACACACACACACACACACATACACACACACACAAAAAGCCTTACGACACACACCTCCGCTCAATATGGAACATCTCCATTTTAAAAGAAAAAGGGAGAAAGGCGTTTCCAGTGCACACAACTTTCTGTCTTCCACCCAAGGGCCGGACAAGCGTTTGATGCCTACACGTCCCACACACAATCTGCATAATGATGTTAATGGAAAGAACACAAGATGAACGGCTGGGAGACGCTGTGTCAAGTATTGCTGATGACCAATACAGGAGATGCTTCAGGGATGTGTGCTGACTCCTCACCTTTAAGAACATCCACACATCACACGCCCATAATATGGGGAATGTCGCTAATCAAGTCAGTGCAATCACAGCTTTGGAGTTGATTCAATGAGGGAGGCATCGTTCTTAGATAATTCCATAGGAAGAAAAGGGAGAAAGGTTGTCAGGATGGTTCAGTCGTTCGCCTGCACACAACTTAAGTCGAGGTTCCTGGGTTCGTTTCCCGTTGCGACCTCGTTTTTGTTTGTTTGTTTGTTTTGTTGTTCTTCTTTTTTTTCTCTCTCTCCTTGGTTTGACCAGAAAATCAAACTGAACGTCTAGTTGTGGAGTTCCATCTAGGATTGAGCCTTCATGACAGGGCTGTACTCTACGCTTACAATCGTAGTATATCCTAGCGTCAACCAGGCCTGAGAGATACAGACACTTGAGGTGTTAGAAGATTTGAGCAAAACCCTCACTGAAGCATCCTTGAAATAAATGAGACTGGACTGTGCGGTCCCAGTCTTCCCAATGAGCCCAAAGCACGCTCAACACTGGGTAGGAGCCAACTGAAACTGAAAAATCCCACAATGAATTTTGAAGGGACTGATGGGGATTCGAACCCACAACCTTCCAGTCGGTAGTCCGTTGCATTTACCACAACACCACGGCGACCTTTACTTTAATCACTGATGATTATGGACTCACTGTGAATGCAATAGATTTATATTCACTTTCATATTTACATTCATATTCACATTCATTTCATTTTGTCACTGTCGGTTTACCATATGAAACTAGGGTTGACCTTTCCTTTGAGAGCACGTCCTGCTACACAGCGTCATCCATTTTGTTTTTACTAAGACTTCAGAAAGGCAAGAAAGCTAATTGATCTTCAAGGAAAGGGACCTGGGAAATCAACATATCTCTCCAACGTTTTATACCAGGGAAGCCCAGCAAATGCCCTGCCCTTCACGATTTTCTATTGCCGTGAGATCTTTAGCGTGCGGAGACCAGAAGGCACAAGGGTCCCACTCGTTTTTCTTCCACTTCCGGAGTCTCATTCACTTCATGGATGCGTGATTGAGGGTGTCGCTCAAATCTTCTAACACCTCAAGTGTCTGTATCTCTCGGGCCTGGTTGACGCCAGGATACATTATGATAGTGAAGCGTGGAGTACAATCCTGCCATGCAGTCTCAATCCTAGATAGAAGTCCACAGCACGAAGATCACCATCTCCATCGTCATCATCATTATCGGCATTGTAAAAACTGTGCCAACTTCTGTGAACATTAAGGTCACATGGAAAATGGGACAAAGGAAATCTCCCTCAGTGCAGTGACCCTAAAATGATCACGTTAAAAGTAAACTGGTAGTAGTTGGGAAGTTAGCAGAAACAGAGATCACACTGACTCGGAACAATTTATGTGAGGGTGAGGGGGCTGAGCAGATGTTGTCCTAAATACAGAACATCTGAAGGCACAACTAGACTGTCGTCATAAGAGCCAGCAACAGTGCGGGATCTCCTCTGGCAGGTGAGACTACGGTGACTTCATATGACAGTTCATGTGCACTCCATGACTAAAGCGGATTAAACCCTTGCTTTGGCGATATATTGAGGAGCCAAAATCACTGGCGATACGATACTGTGGGACGGGAAATGGGAGAGCACGAAAAAGAAAACGAAACGAACTGATTAATATTTATTAACCCTTTGACTCCCGCACCCTATCCACCAAATGCAAAAACTTAACCCTTTGATTCCCTCACCCTATCCACCAGCTTCCTGCAGGAATCTGGTGGATAGGATGAGAGAATCAAAGGGTTAAGTTTTGCTTTGGTAGCATGGTCGGCAATACAGGAAGCTGGCGGACAGGGCGAGGGAGTCAAAGGGTTAACAAGTGACCCATCAACCTGAACTGAACCAGTTCCCTCTCCCTGTCGCTGTGTTCAAAAAACAAACCGTGCCTTGTCCAAATGTCTCCATTTCCCCCTCCAGGTTCAGCGACGTGATTTTATTAATTTGGTCAAAGTTGTACCACAATCCGCCATTTGCACCTTGTCGTTACTTTCTGTCGCTGTCAAAGAAGGACACCCAGCCATTTCAGCCTTAAAGCCGTGACGAGCCTGTTGTTTGCTCACACTCCGCGGTTTTCCACAAATGTCAGCCGATTTCATGGATAAAAAGTTCCAGACATTTGGCTGGTTCCAGTGTGATTAAAAAGATGACAGGCACGGACAGTTTGCACACACTTAATCCTGAACTCTCCCTCAGTTCCAGACTCATCTTTTCAATCTTTTTTTGTTTTTGTATGTTTACTTTTTGTGCGGGGAAAGTGGAAAACGAAATGATTAATTTCGACCACTGGCAGCGGTGTATCTGTCTGTCTGTGGAAAAAGATACGTGAGCCAGTCTGTCGTGATCTTTGAGATCAAAGACCCAATTAACCAACCAAACAAGCAAGTTTTCATAGAAGCACATGCTACTTCTTTTTTAATTCCAAATTCTAAATATATCTTTCCCATAAGAAAAAAAACAAAATATGAAGCACGGTGATGGGCCATTAAATTCAAAATCCTCGTGAGGTTTGGAAAATCAAATAAATTAATAAATAAACGAAAAAGAAAAACACAACAACAAAACAAAACAAAAACAAAACAAACAGCCAAACAAAACAAACGAAAAAACAAAACGAACAAAACAAACACACGAACGAGAAACAAACAAAAAAAAAACAAAAAAAATCAGCCACGAACACGATCCCTCCATACGACCCCTCTTGTTCTGAATATCTCAGCTGCCTCCCTCCCCCCCTCTCTCCCTCTCTCTCTCTCTCTCCCTACCCCTCTCCCTCTTTCCCACTATCCCTCCTTCTCTCTCTCCATCCCTCTCTCCTCAGCCTCTCTCCCTCTCCCCCTCTCTTCAACCCAGCACCAACCTCTCTCCCTTCCTCCCTCCCTCTCCCCCTCCCTCTCTCACTCTCGTGTGCCATGAATACCAGGCACCGGGAGTGTCTCCACTATTTAAGTAGGCAGCTGACTCTGAAATCTGTTCACAAAGGTGCTTCTCAACCTTTGAGTACGTAGTCAGCTTTGAGTCTGAACTGTTATCGTTCTTGGTAGAGAACAGCAGTACGGTGTGGACTGATTACTCTGGGAAAAAAACTGAAACTTTAACACAGTGTGTCGTGACCATTAGAAAATCCTGTTACTTTTTGTGCGTACTGTTTCTAGAGTGTAGGAACGCCGTGACCCCCAGCTATTGACATCTGTAGCAAATAAACATGCCTGCTGAAGAAGGAGCATCAGAGCTACGAAAGCTAAAAAAAAATGGTGTTTTCGTGGTTTTATTCGATCATATAGACCCCTAAGTTTTAATCAGACACCCGAAGCCCTTACCAGAGCACAGCGGTGATGTTGAGGCTGACGGCAAAAAGACACTGATTGATACAATGGATCTTTTCCACCACATGGCTTTTGTGGCCTTGAGTCTTCCGTCATATTGGGAACGTCCTTGCTTTGAGGGGTCTGTCTACCTCCTCCCCTTCTTCTTCCACCTTCCCTCCACATTTCTGGAACTTACCAGCACTTATGGTTTGCGCGGGCTCAAGGAGTCTGCTCGATAATTACCTGGGGTGGGGAGATCTGGGTGGAATGCATTGGACGTTTTCCAAACGTGATGAACACCTCGAGAACAAACAGCCTTTACAAACTGAAATATGCAAAGCCCATCTCCCCATTTTTTTGACATGCGATTTACGAGTGGGTAAAAATAATTTATGACTTTGGTTCACGTCTGTCTGTCCTGTGTGTCTGCTTATTTGTCTGTTTATTTATGTCTCTGTCTGTCTGCCCTGTCTGTTTAAGTTTCTGTTTGTCTGGCCAGCTATGTCTCTGTCCGTCTGTCTGTCTATTTTCTTTTGTCTGTCCGATTATGTTTCTGTCTGTCTCTGTTGTTTATGTCTCTGTCTGTCTGCCTGTCTGTCTGTTCCTCTCTCTCTCTATGTGTCTGTCTGTCTGTCTGATTATGCCTCTGTCTGCCTGTCTGTCTGTTTCTCTGATTGCCTGCCTGTCTTTTTATGTCTCTCTGTCTGTTTATGTCTCTGTCTGTCTGCCTGTCTGTCTGTTCCTCTCTCTGTCTGTCTATGTGTCTGTCTGTCTGTCCTGATTATGCCTCTGTCTCTGCCTGTCTGTCTGTCCTGTCTGTTCCTCTCTCCGTCTGTCTATGTGTCTGTCTGTCTGTCTGATTATGCCTCTGTCTGCCTGTCTGTCTGTTTCTCTGATTGCCTGCCTGTCTTTTTATGTCTCTCTGTCTGTTTTATGTCTCTGTCTGTCTGCCTTCTGTCTGTTCCTC
>JAPXFY010005584.1:0-2500 GCA_030674185.1 Monoplex corrugatus
GTGTGTGTGTGTGTGTGTGTGTGTGGTGTGTGTGTGTGTGTGTGTGTGTGTGTACTGTGTGTGTGTGTGTGTGTGTTTGTGTGTGTGTGTGTGTATTTGTGGTGTGTGTGTGTGTGCGTTGTGTATGTGTGGTGCGTGTGTGTATGTGTGTTGTGTGTGTATGTGTGTGTGTGTGTGTGTGTATGTGTGTGTGTGTGGTGTATGTGTGTGTGTATGTGTGTGTGTGTGTGTGTGTGTATGTGTGTGTGTCGTGTGTGTGTGTGTGTGTGTTTGTGCGTGGTGTTGTGTGTGCGTGTGTGTATTGTGTGTGTGTGTGTGTATACTTGTGGTGTGTGTATACTTGTGTGTGTGTGTATACTTGTGTGTGTGGTGTGTGTGTGTGTGTGTGTGTGTGTGTGCGCGCGCGCGCGCGCACGGGCGTGTGTATTTTAACTACGGCTTGTAAATTTCTAACCCCAAACTCTTACATCTGTGTCTTCAAACACGTGCATTTAAATTTACAGCAGTATGTAATATCTAATCTTTCAGTTTAATTTCCAAAATCACTGACTAATGAAACTCTTTTGAAGTTTTCAGTTAATTACATGATACGTGCACGTTGAAGTTCCTGTGAGCCATTTTGTCAAGTGGTTTCCAGAAACTTGAAGAACTCTCTACCAACACGCGCTCGATAAGATGCAGACAGTGCAACAACATCGCCTAAGAGCTTCGTTTCTCTGTGCTCCGCTAGCAGTCTGATTATACATAATACGAGTGAGTCTAAATGAATTTAGAAGACAGAGCTCTACAAAAACGATTTACGATTTAACACAGACTCAATGAATGTGACATGGGAAGTAACTCTCGTAAACCGTAATTAAAAACTCCTACATCGTTATGGGCGTGTTGGTTAAAAAATAAATAAATAAATAAAAAATAAAAAAATAAATAAAAAAAATAAAAATACGATTCCTACACGGCTTGAGCATTGAATGCGTATTTGCGTATTTTGATAAAACACCTTCAGCACGCTCCAATCCCAAGTGCAGCCAAAAGAAGGATCCAGAAATAGCAACTCATCAGCCACTCCCAAAAGGATAGTGCAATAAAGAATGCCAGACAGATGTGCAACGTGGGGAATGGCTAATGCTGTCTCACATCATAACTCACCCTGTCTGTGACTGACTTGTCTTCAGACCATTTGTGACTGGTTCTTGCGAACGGGGTCACAAGTCGCAACGTGTGAACTGAGATACGGGCCTGAAAAGGTGGTGAGGGTCGATCTGGGTGATTTGAGATTTTTTTTCCTACACATTGTCTGACCATTAATCTATTAATTCATTAATTTGGCAAAGGTTAAAGTGAAATTTGGGCTGAAAAGAGTGTTAAAATAACATTTTAAAGTGATAACCCATCGAGAATGTGCAGATTTTTTCCGTGAAAATGCGTGTGTTTGAGCTTTAATTTAGGCCATGAAACCGTACAGGGCCTCAGCATATCGCATACCGTTGGAATTAGCTCGCGAAATAGCTAGTATGTAGTACAGAACCACTTTATCTATCACTTCACTAAGTTTGATGAAGATAGAATACTGGTTGCTAAGGAAAAAGCAGAGAATTTTGTTTTCCTTCTTTATAACTCTGCTTTTCTCAAAATGGCCGTCCCATCACCCACTCCCTTTAAATTACTGTAACTCGCTCGATTTTCCAGTTAGACAGTTGAATTATACATCATTGGAAAGAGCATTTTTTTCTGCTTTCCGGTGATATAAATATCTCTATACCCCCCAAAATTAAGTTGTGACCCCATTCGTGAGAACAGGTCACATTTGGTATACACTTTTTGTGTTTGTTGTTTGTTTGTTTTGTTTGTATGTTGTATGCTTTAGCCACACTGTGCAGACTGTGCGCTGCTGCATAGTTTGCATACTGCGTCTACGGCGGGCGTGAATGCTGAGAGTTTTTTTGTTTTCCATTAACCAGTCACCAACCTAATTGACTGGATTTTTAAGAGCATATTTGATCTTCTTTAACCCTCTGAAAAGGGGAATTGGAGTACCTGATCACACCAGGAAAGCTGGATGGAAAGAGAGCACCAGGCAGACCCAGGAAGAAAAATATTGGACCGACGCGCAGAGCGGCTGAGGACGGAGAGGGTGGAAGAAGTGATTGCGGCAACAAGGGATAGATGCATATGGAGGGCCATGATCGCCAACGAAAAGGGATAGATGCATATGGAGGGCCATGATCGCCAACGCCATGTGGAAGGGCACTTGATGATGATGGTGATAACTCTGTGACTCCCGCATCATGTCCACCAGCATCCTGCATTGCCAACCATGCTGGCAAAGCAAAAAATTTAACCCTTTGATTCTCTCATCCTAGGAAACAGGTGGGTAGGGTGAGGGAGTCAAAAGGTTACGATTTTGTAGCTGGTGGATAGGGTGGGAAGTCGAAGGGTTAAGCGTATACACACACGGGGCTCTGGTAGTTCTGCATATGTCACCGTATGTGATGGACGT
>JAPXFY010005585.1:0-14668 GCA_030674185.1 Monoplex corrugatus
CTGTTGAGCTAAGACCATGAGATAACTTGGGTTAGGGTCAGCAGTGATAAAGATTTGTCAGTGCATCCAAGTCTCCACCAGTGTAGAAAAACATGCACAGTTGTGATACTGGTGTATTTCTAGCATGATGGAAAAAAACACACAGAATTGGTGGTATATATCGAATAATGTTTAGTGTTTTTAAACAATATTTAGAGTAGTGATGATGGATCTTGGACAGTTATTATTTGATCAAATCCAGTTTTGGAAATTCTTTAAACATAGGGAATAAAGCATTTGACAAGAGTTAGATTGTGATGAAGAAATTTGAAGGCGTTTGGTTTCTTTCTTTCACAGTTAAGGGTTTTGTTTGTTTGTTTTTTATCTCTCTTTCAGAGTTGAGAAGGTTTTATTTTTCTTTCTTTCTTGCTTTCAGAATTTTCTCTCCAAGCAGAACCCACCCATTGAAGTACCATCTTCCAAGCTAACACGATGGCACCCTCGATTTGCTTTGGACTCTGTGCCTGACATTGAGGTAGCAGAGCTGCCTTCACCCCCTGTACAGAAAACAAAGACTGCTAAAGAGGTTCTGGAGTCTGCCAGAGGAAAACTGCCTCCCAGGGTGAGAACATTTATTTTCATACACATTGGTACATGTATCTGCACATGACACACACAGTTAAATTCATATGCACACACTTAATTGCAGGTACATATTGTGTGATTTATTGGAAGTTGTTTGTATGCAAATGTTTTCCTGAAAAGAGGGAAGTCCTTTTGCTTATAGTGGCAACGTCCTCTTTATTGTTTATAGTAAACAGCAGCAGCGCAGGCAAAGGATTGTTCACAGCTTCTGTTGATGACTATCCTGATGCAATTTCTTCTCTCCAAAACTGTACCTCTGACATTGATCTCTGGATGTCATCAAATAAACTGAAACTTAACTGTGACAAGACGGAGGCTATACGTTTCTCACATCATGATATCAACACACTTTCTTCTTCTCTCCCTATAGGTTCTAGTTCCATTGAATTTTCTGACTGTGTCCGGGATTTAGGAGTTCTTTTAGATCATGATCTTTCTATGCAAAAACATGTCACTAAGATATGCCAGCTTTCTTATATGGAACTAAGACATATTGCTTCTATCCGCCCCTTTCTTACTGAGGAAGCCACTAAAACTCTTATTTCCTCTTATATTCTTTCACGCTTGGACTACTGTAATTCTATTCTAATCGGCTGCCCTTCAGTTGTCATTCAACCTCTCCAACGTGTTCAGAATTCAGCAGCTAGGCTTGTTTGTAAAGCCCCTAGATCCCAGTCATGTTCTCCTCTTCTGAAAAAGTTGCATTGGCTTCCAGTTGAACAAAGAATCAAATACAAATGTTGCTGTCTCTGTTACAAAATTCTTACTTGCTCCGCTCCCTCTTATCTGTCTGAACTTCTTCAAGTGTATGTACCATCCAGAACTCTCCGATCCTCTACCGACACAAGAACTTTCTGTGTTCCCCGTTTCAACCGGAAACTGCATGGTCAGAGAGCTTTCTCCCACTCTGCTGCCATGACCTGGAACTCCCTTCCCTATCATATTCGCCATAAGCAATGTCTTCCTTCTTTCAAGTCTAGTCTGAAGACCTATCTTTTCACTCAATACTTTCATTGATCTTCTCTTTCTCTTCTCTCTCAGCCCTGATCATCGTTCCTATATATATGTGTGTGTGTGTGTATGTGAAGCATGTTTATGCGAGCAAGAGAGAGGGAGAGAGGAAAAGAGAGAGAGAGAGAGGCTGTGCGGGAGAGAGAGAGAGTGAGCAAGGAATATCGGGAGCACGGTAGAGAGCGAGAGTATGGTTAGGGTGGGGCAAGAGAGTGAGAGTATGAGTAAGAGTATGTGTAAGCGTGATAGAATTTGATAGTAGAGAAACTGAGTGGTTGAGAGAGGGAGTGTGTTTGGGTCTGTGTGTGTGTGTGTGTGTGTGTGAAGAGAAAGAGAGAGAAAAGAGAGAAAATATTTTTGTATGATTGTCACTATTTTTAGTAATATTTGAATTTACTATGTTAATATGTCTTGTTGAACGTAAATTTTATGTTTTATGTTATATAGTGTTAGCAGCGGTATGTTTAAATTTTATGTTGGTGTATCTATTTGTATTTAGTTATATACTGATTTTATGTGAAGCGCTTTGTGCTCTGGAAAGCGCTATATAAATTGTCTTTATTATTATTATTATTGTACTCCAGCCGGTTGATTTGCGTGTCTTTATTGTTTATAGTAAACAGCAGCAGCGCAGGCAAAGGATTGTTGTACTCCAGCCGGTTGATTTGCGTGATTTGATTTTTGCACAGATGGAGCAGGCTTTGGCGCAAGTGGCAAAGAAATCTGAAAGTTCCCAACCCAAAGCTAATACATCTACTGAGCAGCAAAAGACTAATTCTTCACCCAGCGCATCAAAATCATCACTGAATTTAGATTACAGGGGTATTCCACAGTCTCTGCTGGAAAAGGTAATTACTTTTTTGTTTGTCGCATATTATGCATGAATATTGTCCATTGGATTATGATGTGATTAACAATTATTTGTGATATTGTTTCTATTCTTCAGCCGAAATTTGTGCATTTAGCAATTTTTACTGTCTGTGTTATTGTGTGTCAAAATGAAAAAGTTGTGCACTGGTAATGTTGTAAAATTTGTATTTGATAATGTCTAAACATTGGTTTGTAATCTTATTTGTCCAATCTCTCTTATTAAACCCTCCAATTTAATTGATGTTTCTTTTTTCTTAGCTCACTTCTTTTCTTTCTCATAGCGTGAAGTTTTCATCTGTCTTGTGTTTTGACTTTACAATTTTTATGTATTTCCAGAAGTCAACCTGATGATGATGTTTTGTTTCAGATTCGTGCCAAGGAAGCAGCGAAAACTAAAGCAGCCTTGATAAGAGATCCAAAAGAAGACAAGAGGACAGAGATGATTGGGCGTTTACCCAAACTGATTCGCTGCTTGAGAACGTATCCTTGATAACTATACCTGAACTGAATGCATTGATGCATGTGAAGTTGAAAGTAATATTACTTACATAGCATAGATCTCAGTGTTGCAGGACTTTGAAAGTAAGTATAAAATGGAAAATCTGATGCTTTGTAAGATGCATACTATCATGATCTCTCAGTTTTTAGTAAAGGATCTCGCGCTCACATCTCTCAGTATTGGATCTAATACTGTTCAGTTGCAGTATGGGATCTTCTATTCATAGCACTATCTCAGCATATGGGATCTTATACTCACAGCTCTGTCTCAGTGTATGGGATCTTACACAGCTCTATCTCATTATTGAATTTTCTCACACACGCACACCTGAATCTCAGTATGGAATCTTACACTTACAGCTCGCTGTCAGTATGTGATCTCACATTTTCAGCTTGAGTCATTTCTCAAGGATCCAGGACATGGGAAAATTGGATGTTTTTGCAAAACAGAGGTTTGGGACTTGAGACTTTCAGTTTTAGTATGGGTTCTTGTGCTTTCAGTTTTTCAAGCATCCAACATACAGCATATCTGAGTCATAGTGAAAACCAAAACATGTTCTGTTGCTACAGATTGGTCACAAGATAATAATTTTTATGTGAGCATGGCAGACAGTGACACTTCACAGAATGATTTATAGTAGGTATGTCGTATGGGCACGGTCTTTGTGGGGGTGTTCACAGGATGCTCTCACCTATGGTTTAATGATGGTGAAACATACCAATTTCTGCTGGGCTGTATGTTAGTGATATACTTATAAAAAAAAAATATTTTTTTTCTTTTAAGAGTGGCTTCACAGGAGTGAATTATCAGTTTATTAGCCTTTGTTCAATTTTTGAAATTTAAGGAATATTTGGAGATACATACATAGATATATGACTGTTTTAAAAAGCAGTAGGTTGAACTAGTCTCCTGTGTGAAAAAATGTCAAAATGTTATTTTATACAGAGAGAAGACTCAGGCACAGGAATTGTCAGAGTTTTAGTGAATTTCCAACTTTGTCTTGTTTAATTTGCAAAAATAAAGAATAAAAATTTCAATTGAAAAGGTCGGAACCACCAAAACTGTTATATATTCAAATCGCTTTCATGAAATTAAATGGCACAAGTCGCTACTTTGCAGAGTCCAGTATGGGGGTGCTTTTAGTTAGGCCTGTGCGTAAACCACTTAGGACGGTTTCTTTTGCACCAATCTGTGAAGCGAACATAATAGAAAAGTGAAGATGATGGCATCGGTATCAACAGAGGAGGTGAAATGAATGAAAACTGTACACGAACGGAAGCAACTCTTAGTTACTACTTGTTGTTATTAAGGAAGAGTGACTTCCCTTGTTCACTTGACAACCTAACGCTTACAATTACAAGACATCCGACACAAAAGCATCTGAGAGTCGCAATTATTACTTCTGTTTCGATTGGCACCCACAGGCTGCTTGAGTAAACCTGTGAAGCAAATAAGTGGAAATGGGACTGGCTATCTCGGCAGGTGGAGAAGAGTGGGTTGGAGAGTCGGTTTTAAAAAATAAGTCAGTGTGCTGGGCATACAAGATGCTTGCTGTGTCTGACAGACATTAACCCTTTGATTTCTGCACCCTATCCACCAACTACAAAAACATGACCCTTTGACTCCCTTATTCTATCCACCAGCTTTCTGCAGGAAGCTGGTGGATAGGGTGAGGGAATCACAGGATTAAGTTTTTGCTTTGCTGGCATGGTTGACAATGCAAGATGTAGATGGACGGGATCCACAAGTCAAAGGGTTTATTGTAATTATTTATGAAGATTTTGTTTTGTTGTATTTTGAGTATTACACCCATGTTTTCTGGCTGTCAGATTACACAGTTTTTAACCAGGCTTTTCAAGTTTGTCATTTTTCCCTGTTGTTTTGATTGTCACTTTTCCTGATAGTAATCCTGATTTTGACTGCCATGAAAGTTATGTTTTAGGCTGCCAAATAGCCTGACGTCAATGCCAGGGGCATCTCCTTAGATTATGTTTGAAAATGCATTGACATGTGTACTTAATTTTCTTTTCGTTTTTCTTGCCTGTTGAAGTGTTGTGTATGTCTTTTAATGGTTATAGCCCTGATATGGGTGTATGTGGTCATCTGGACTTTAAAAAAAATAATACTAAACATAGATTTTGACCTAGCTTTTCAAAATATTGTTGGGGAACATGCTCCTGCACCCCACTAGGTTTTCATCCTCACCGATTCCCATGCCTGAAAACTTTTATTTTTTACATTCTACTCCTAGGCATCATCATAGGTACTCTGTAGATTTGTGTCATACCCAAAGCTTTCCTTCCTAAACACTGCGTCTCTTCTGGTATGGTTGACTTGTTATTCATTCATGTACTAGTTGTGCGCTGTCGCCATGTGTTGCTTTTCTTGACTTGGTATAGATTTTACATCACAGAAAAGAAACCCAGCCTGCCATACAGAACGGTGGTGGATAAATTGGTTGATAGCTACGACACCTTTATATCTGCAGGTAACCCCATCTCTCTCTCTCTCTCTCTCTCTCTCTCTCTCTCTCTCTCTCCCCCTTTTCTCCTCTCTTCTCCTTTCTCTCTCTCTCTCTCTCTCTCTCTCTCTCCTCTCTCTTGCTGTCTTCCCCCTTCTCTCTTTCTCTCCCCGCCAACCTCTTTTCTCTCTCTTTCCCCTTCTCACTCTCTCTCTCTCTGATTCGTTCTGTTTGTCACCAGAATGTTGTTCATCATCCCTTTTTTTTTTTTTTTTTTTCATGACACATTCCACAATGGACATAGCAATATCTTATCTCCAGTAACTCTAAAACAAGTGTGACTGCCCACGTTCAAGCAAACGGGAACCAGAAAAAAAACACGACAAAAGAATAAGAAGGCATGTTTAATACAAGACATGACAGGTGCAAATTTACAGCCGACTGGCCTTTGTCAAGCTTAAGATGATAAACAAACAAAAACCAGGTTATCTTGCGCTTAACAAAAGCCAGTTGGCCAAAAATTTACGCCTGTCTTGTCTTACTGTACTGAATACGTGTTATTCTTTTTTCGTGTTTTTTCTGGTTACAATAACTCCATCAAGAGAACAAGACACTTACGCAAGTGATTGCTTTTCTCGTATGTTAGGGTGTTGTGCACGAAGGCACATTTCTTGGTGCTTACATGCACATGTCAGTATGAGAGTAGGTCGCTTGCACATGCGAATGTTTTTACCATACATCAGGGAGTTATACATGTAGGTTGTACATGCCGTCAAGAGAACAGGTTACGTGCACACTTAATTGCTTTCCCTTTCTGTTAGAGGTATACGTGAGGGCATGTTTCAGGGAGTTATGTATAAGGGCATATTTCAGGGAGTTATGTATATAAGACACCCCAACATCCCCATCGAGACCAAAGCCAAACTCATCGAGTCCATATTTAGACCAACCTTGACCTACCAGTGTCAGACATGGACCCTTACCAAAAGTCTTGAAAGAAAGATCACCACCTGCGAGATGAGATGTCTAAGGAGAGCAGTCAACAAAACCAGACATGATAAGATCAAGAACATCAAGATCAGAGAAATGATTGGAACAACACCAATTCTCCACTACATCCAACAGCAGAGAACCAGGTGGTTCGGGCACCTGACACGCATGGCACCTCACCAGCTTGCCAGTAAAGCTTACAACACAAAGGTGTCAGGGTACAAGGCAAGGGGTAGACCGAGGAAGACCTGGATCGAGGGTGTGAAAGAAACACTGAAGACCCACAACATCCCACTCAACCAGGCCTTCAAACTTGCCGCAGACAGAAAGCTCTTTCTCCCCTCGACGCCCAAGATGGTATAAGAGGACGGATAAAGTAAGTAAAGTAAGTATGTATATAAGGACATGTTTCAATGAGTTATGTATAACTATAAGGGCTTATTTCAGGGTGATATATATATATATAAGGGCATGTTTCAGTGAGTTATGTATAAGGACGCGTTTCAGGGTGATATATAAGGGCATGTTTCTGGGAGTTATGTATAAGGGCATGTTTCTGGGAGTTATGTATAAGGGCGCGTTTCAGGGAGTTATATATATAAGGGCATGTTTCTGGGAGTTGTATATATAAGGGCATGTTTCTGGGAGTTATACATCAGGGCATGTTTCAGGGAGTTATACATCAGGGCATGTTTCAGGAAGTTATACATCGGGGCATGTTTCAGGAAGTTATACATCAGGGCATGTTTCAGAGTTATACATCAGGGCATGTTTCACAGAGTTATACATCAGGGCATGTTTCACAGTTATATACATCAGGGCATGTTTCAGAGAGTTATACATCAGGGCATGTTTCACAGAGTTATACATTAGGGCATGTTTCACAGAGTTATACATCAGGGCATGTTTCACGGAGTTATACATCAGGGCATGTTTCACGGAGTTATACATCAGGGCATGTTTTCACGGAGTTATACATCAGGGCATGTTTCAGAGAGTTATACATCAGGGCATGTTTCAGAGAGTTATACATCAGGGCATGTTTCAATTATACATCAGGGCATGTTTCAGAGAGTTACACATCAGGGCATGTTTCAGAGTTATACATCAGGGCATGTTTCAGAGAGTTATACATCAGGGCATGTTTCATTATACATCAGAGCATGTTTCAGAGAGTTACACATCAGGGCATGTTTCAGTTATACATCAGGGCATGTTTCAGAGAGTTACACATCAGGGCATGTTTCAGAGTTATACATCAGGGCATGTTTCAGAGAGTTACACATCAGGGCATGTTTCATTATACATCAGGGCATGTTTCAGAGAGTTACACATCAGGGCATGTTTCAGAGTTATACATCAGGGCATGTTTCAGAGAGTTATACATCAGGGCATGTTTCAGAGAGTTATACATCGGGGCATGTTTCAGAGTTATACATCAGGGCATGTTTCGGAGTTATACATCAGGGCATGTTTCAGAGAGTTATACATCAGGGCATGTTTCAGAGTCATACATCGGGGCATGTTTCAGAGTTATACATCAGGGCATGTTTCGGAGTTATACATCAGGGCATGTTTCAGAGAGTTATACATCAGGGCATGTTTCAGAGTTATACATCAGGGCATGTTTCAGAGAGTTATACATCAGGGCATGTTTCACAGTTATACATCAGGGCATGTTTCAGAGAGTTATACATCAGGGCATGTTTCATGGAGTTATACATCAGGGCATGTTTCAGTTATACATAGGGCATGTTTCAGAGTTATACAGTAGGGCATGTTTCATGGAGTTATACATCAGGGCATGTTTCACAGTTATACATCAGGGCATGTTTCAGAGAGTTATACATCAGGGCATGTTTCATGGAGTTATACATCAGGGCATGTTTCAGTTATACATAGGGCATGTTTCAGAGTTATACAGTAGGGCATGTTTCATGGAGTTATACATCAGGGCATGTTTCATTATACATCAGAGCATGTTTCAGAGTTATACATCAGGGCATGTTTCAGAGAGTTACACATCAGGGCATGTTTCAGAGAGTTATACATCAGGGCATGTTTCAGTTATACATCAGGGCATGTTTCAGAGAGTTATACAGTAGGGCATGTTTCATGGAGTTATACATCAGTTCATGTTTCAGAGTTATACATCAGGGCATGTTTCATGGAATTATACATCAGGGCATGTTTGAGAGTTATACATCAGGGCATGTTTCAGAGTTATACATCAGGGTATGTTTCAGAGTTATACATCAGGGCATGTTTAAGAGTTATACATCAGGGCATGTTTCACTGAGTTATACATCAGGGCCATGTTTCAGGGAGTTATACATCAGGGCCATGTTTCAGGGAGTTATACATCAGGGCATGTTTCAGAGTTATACATCAGGGCATGTTTCACTGAGTTATACATCAGGGCATGTTTCAGAGAGTTATTGAGTTATACATCAGGGCATGTTTCAGGGAGTTATATATCAGGGCATGTTTCAGAGAGTTATACATCAGGGCATGTTTCAGAGTTATACATCAGGGCATGTTTCAGAGTTATACATCAGGGCATGTTTCAGGGAGTTATACATAGGTCATGTTTCAGAGAGTTACACATCAGGGCATGTTTCACAGAGTTATATATATCAAGGCATGTTTCAGAGTTATACATCAGGGCATGTTTCAGAGTTACACATCAGGGCATGTTTCAGAGTTATACATCAGGGCATGTTTCAGAGTTATACATCAGGGCATGTTTCAGAGTTATACATCAGGGCGTTTCAGGCAGTTATACATCAGGGCATGTTTCTTATTGCTTATGCTTACATGTATATGCCGGTAAGAGAGCAGATTGCTTGTTCTTGTGGATACCTTTCCTGTAGATGTTGGGGAGTTGCAGGCGCAAACATCTTTCTCAATGTTACAGTTACACACCATTAAGAGAACAGGTCACTTGTGGATGCTTTTCCTTGCAGGCATGTTTTTCATTGTTTGTGCTCATATGTACATGCCATTGTGTTTTCCTGAATTGATAAGAAATAGTTGAGTTTGTCTCTTTGATGTAGTGCTTTTAGGTCTGTCAGCATGATGGATAGCATGGTGACAGATTTGGTTGTATGCTTCATATGCTTCACCTTCAGGTTTGCCTTCTGATCCCTTGACTTTTGGGGAGGGTGGGGGGAGATGTCCCATATGTTTCTTACCAGACTTATGAACCCTTTGACTCCCACACCCTATCCACCGACTGCAAAACCTTTACCCTTTGATTCCCTCACCCTATCCATCAGCTTTCTGCATGAAGCTGGTGGATAGTGTGAGGGAGTCAAAGGGTTAAGTTTTTGCTTCGCTAGTATGGTTGATGATTCAAGATGCTGGTGGACGGGTGCAGGAGTCAAAGGGTTAAGTGCATTTTCTGCGTGTTTTTGATACTCAAGAAGCTATCCTGTGGTTGTGATGTTTTCAGGGGAGGTGGAAGCACATCTGGTACTGCTGAAGGAGCTGGCCCCAAAGTGGATAGAGGTGTTAGAGATATCTCGTGGAAAGTACATCAGGATTGACAAGAACCAGGACATCAACGCTCTAATCACAAAACTTGATAATTTAGTCAAAAGTCGTAGCTAGAGTGAGACAGAAATATCACAAAGCTGGACATGTGTGTCAAAAGTTGTGGCTAGTCTTGAAATGGCAGTTGATTGGATTGCTGGTTGTGATTAAGAGGAGATGTAGGGGTGCATGGGAGATTCTTGCTATGCCATTGGTATTTCAACTGCAACTCTGCCAGTATTTCTCAGGGATTTACGTATCTCTCTCTCTCTCTCTCTCTCTCTCTCTCTCTCTCTCTCTCTCTCTCTTCCCCCCCCCCTCTCCTGCTTTTCCAGTTTTTAAGATTTTAAAGGAGAGGGTTGAAGTGTGCATGTGTCCGTTTTGACTATGATTATGTTAGTTAAGAAAAGTATGAGTGACTGCAGGTGAGATGAGAAATAGTTGATGAAAAGAACATGTACAATACTCATCTTAGGAATGGAACGAAGTTCACACACATACAAAATAGATCATAACACCTGACAGTTTCAACCTTCGGGTCTTCTCCAGGTACACTAACAAAGAAAAAAGAAATGTAGACAGTTATGACAGGACACACACTCTGACTACATGTGACATGAACATGAAGTGAAGACCTTACGGTAGAAACTGATAGGTGTTTTGTTTTTGTGCAATGTTCCTGTCCTTAGGTGAGCACAGCACAGTTTTTCATCAACCGGTTGATTTTGACTTGTAAGCTTACGGAATAAAAAGCATGTAGTCCACATTTTATTTGTTTGTAAACAGAATCCAGTCATTAAATCTTTTTCTCTCCCCTTTTCTCCTCCCACAAAAATTTCCTTGCTTGCATATTTTTCAAACATGATACGCGCACACACACCCTCTTTCCCTCTCCCTCCCTCTCTCTCTCTCTCTCTCTCTCTCTCTCTCTCTCTCTTATATGAACACACATTGATAGATATGTAGAAGCAAACTTTTTTTTTAATTCATAACTAGTATTCTAACTAGTCTACCTTTTTTATCCTTTTTAATTACATCAGAAGAACATGGCTCATACGTTCATGTATATATCATTGGCACAAGTGTAGTTTTGGGGAGATGCCTTGTTAATCATTACCCTGTGGGGATGCTTGGGGCCCTTTCAACTTAGATATCCCCACTGTCTGAAAATTCTGTGGCAGAAATTTCCTCTTTTTTTTTTTTGTCACTCTTTTGTGGGGGGGTTTTCCCCCCCTCGTTTGCTCTTTTTGTTTTCTGACATTTTTTCCCTATCATTTTTTGCCGTACTGGCTGACTCACCTGTATGTTTTCCATAAAGCCTTCCTTACTTTTTTCTCTTTGGATTGATAACTGACAACATATATTAACTGCATTTCTGGCTTTAAGAAAATGTGATGAGCAGGTGCAATTTTAGGTGATAAGGTCAATTTTTATAAACATTTTAATAGCACACAACTTAAACCTATCTTAAAGTGCATAACGCTGTCAGCTAATGCGAGAGACCATACCGCAAAATACTCAACGGGGTGGTCAGGAAATTGGTGAAAAAACGTTCACTACCGAGTGCCACTGTCAAGCCCACCTCTATCCTGATACCTGGTTCTGACCTGAGTGACGCTGTTTTAGTCTACTTTCACCCGTCGGTGTCACCAGGTTCAGTGTTGGCCGCTGCGCTCTGTGACACGGCTACTAGAATACTTCGTTATTTTATACCCCCCTGTTGATAAATTGAGTGGAGTAATCAGTGCCAGGGGCATATCCTTAGATTATATGTGCAAATGTTTTAATGTGTGCACCAAATTTTCTTTTTTGGTGTTTTTGTTGCTTGGTTGGTTGTTGGGATTTTTTGTTTGTTTATTTTTCAGGTTCACAGTGTTCAGATGTTTACAGCCCTGATATTGCTCTGTGCAGTTGGCTGGGCTTGAAACAATGATGATAATGATATTTGTTGACCAAGAAATCTGCATTACACCATGTTCTTCATTTTCAGCGCATGCACACGTACATAAAAAGACAAACACGCAAACACACACACACACTTCTGTCTCAACTTATGTGCATTGTTTTTAGCACCAAAAAGATCATTTCTGTCCCATAACTTTTGTGCCTCATTTTCAGCATCCAAAAAATCATTTTCTGTCTCAACTTTTGTGCCTTGTTTTAAGCACAGATAATAAAAATTCTCCAACTTCTGCACGTAGTTTTTAGCACACACGCGCACAAAACGGTCAGCTTACTGCCTTGGTGTCATTGATCCTATGCTTATTGTATCTGGCTCTACAGTGATAATTTTTATTCAGTGGTAGTCCCTGTGTCTGAAAGCCAAATGGACCAGAAATGTCAGGCCCCCATAGGGCGACCCGCTAGAGAAGATGCTGCCCACTAAGCCCCCTAATAATGACAGTAATCGCTCGTGTGGAGCCTGACTAGTGAGACCCCAGTAAGGAGATTACTCCCACAGCCCTCCAATGACAGCCCCATGAACACCCAGGACCCCAACATGAATTTATCTCAGCCATGGAATTGGTATCATCATCATGTGCCCTGCCAAATGATGTTGGTGATTATGGCCCTCCATACGAACTTGTCGCTGAAAGCACATCTCTCATCCTCTCCGTCCTCAGCCACTCTGCAAGTCCGTCCAGTATTTTCTCCCTGGCTCCACATGGTGCTCTTTTTTGCCTCCAGCTTTCCTATTGTGACTAGGTGCTCTAATTTCTCTTGCCTCATGAAATGTCCTGTAAATGTTGCTTGTCTTTTCCCTGTCTTCTTCATTAATGTTCCTGTTGTGTCTGCCTCCATCAAGACTGTCTCGTTTGTTTTCTTTGCTGTCCATGAACATTGTTCTTACAAACCATATTTCAGCTGCCTCAATAAGAAATTGGTATAGGAAACTAAAAATGGGGTCATCACGAAATTGGGGCATAAAGGGCCCTAAAATCTGGGCCAGTTTTCAGTTGCTGTGATTCATCATCATCATCAGGTGCCTTTCCACATGGCATTGGTGATCATGGCCCTCCATATGTATTGATCCCTTGTGGCTGCAAGCATATCTTCCATCCTCTCTGTCCTTGTCCACCCTGCAAGTCCATCCAGAATTTTCTGCCTGGATCTACTTGATGCTCTCTTTCCTTCCAGCTTTCCTGGTGTGACCAGGTGCTCTGATTCCTCTTTCCTCATAAAATGGCCTACAAATGCTGCCTGTCTTTTCCTAATCTTCCTTATCAGTGATCTTGTGTCTGCCTCCATCAAGACTCTCGTTTGTTTTCTTTGCTGTCCATGGAACTCTCAACATTCTTCTTAGAAACCACATCTCGGCTGCCTCAATCAGTCAATCTGCCTCGATCCGTAATTGATGATTTCACGATAATTAGGAATTTGATCATGATGCTGTGGAGATCAATTTCAGGACTGGGACTGCTAGACAGGGCTGTGCTCAGCTCTCACTATTGTGATGTACCCTGGTGTCATCTAGGCCCAAGAGATACAAATGCTTCGGTGTTGGCAAGAAATTTTGAACAACACTGTCAGTGATGCTCCCATAAAATGAATGAGACTCAACGGTATGGCCCCAGTCTTCCTAACCCAATGAGCCCATAGCACACACTCGACTCTTGAGTAGGAAGCCAGTCAGAGCAGAAAAAGTCCCACAATGATTTTTTGACTGATAGGTTCAAACTCATAGCCTCCCAGTCAGTGTTCTGTTGCTTAGCCACTTTACCCCAGGTTCTTTCCCCAGTAAGGTTCTCTACTGAATTTGTATGGGTATATTTAGTGAGACGGTAATGACATGGGATAATCTTCTTCAATGTTTGTGTTGTGAGTTACAAAGTTAATATATGATTTACAAGCATGTAATTTGTTGCATGGACTAGTCAGAATTTTGTGTAGGGATTTAACACTGATACTAACACTGTTTATGTGCTGCAAGATATTTGTGTGGTTGACAGGGTGAGGGAATCTTGTTAATTTTGTTTGAGTTTGATGATGAGTGAGAGGTGGTTACATTTCTTTGTTTCCTGTACAAAGCTTGTATAAATAAGAGTTTTAATTAAAAGGGAAATAAATCGACTAACAGTCTCATTATTCTGTGTGTATATTGATGATATATTTGGCTCTGTATATGGCATCCCTTAGTGAACGTTTTTATAGGCAAAACCCACAAGTCTTGTTTATGGCATCCCTTAGTGAACATTGTTATAGGCAAAACCCACATGTCTTGTTTATGGCATCCCTTAGTGAACATTTTTATAGGCAAAACCCACAACTCTTGTTTATGGCATCCCTTAGTGAACATTTATATAGGCAAAACCCACAAGTCTTGTTTATGGCATCCCTTAGTGAACATTGTTATAGGCAAAACCCACAAGTCTTGTTTATGGCATCCCTTAGTGAACATTGTTATAGGCAAAACCCACAAGTCTTGTTTATGGCATCCCTTAGTGAACATTGTTATAGGCAAAACCCACAACTCTTGTTTATGGCATCCCTTAGTGAACATTGTTATAGGCAAAACCCACAAGTCTTGTTTATGGCATCCCTTAGTGAACATTGTTATAGGCAAAACCCACAACTCTTGTTTATGGCATCCCTTAGTGAACATTTTTATAGGCAAAACCCACAACTCTTGTTTATGGCATCCCTTAGTGAACATTGTTATAGGCAAAACCCACAACTCT
>JAPXFY010005586.1:0-2500 GCA_030674185.1 Monoplex corrugatus
TAGCATGTGCAGCCAGAAGGCACACAGGTCCGAATCGTTTTTCATCTCCTTTTGAAGGACTAGACGTTCAATTGGATTTTCCAGTCAAGCTCAGGAGAGAAGTCTAGGCCTGCAAACCCTGGGACCTTGAGTTTAGTTATTAGCAGGCAAACATCTAAACCATTCTGCCACTCTTCTCCCTAAAGGACCTAATAATCCCCCTCCCATTTTTTCCCTTTAAAGACCTAACACTATGTAATGTGCAGTGAGCATGTTTTGACACGGATCATTCACGCTAAATAAATGGAATTCTTCTAATTAATTATCATCATATGCATATATATTCATATAATATTTACACATATTCATTCTTGCACACATCCCCTTGCAACACACACACACACACACACACACACACACACACACACACAGAGTCCTGTAGGTCGTTTCCTTTGATTCAACCCAATTGTTTTATACCTGTAACTCCCACACAGCCCCGAGAAATCCGATGAAGCCTGACTGATATAATGTTCTGATTGTTTTTCTTTTGTTCATTAATTTGTTTGATGTTACCTTAATTGTTACCTTAATTGATACAATGCCTTCATGATTACATAGATTCATTCATTCCATACGCACATTTCCCCCCCCCCCCCCCCCCCCCCCCCATCTAAAAGCACGTATGTGAATAGATGTTAAAAGAAATAACGAACGAACGAACGAACGAACACACACACACACACACACACACACACACACCCACACCAGATTCTGAACCACACACAGAAGACACAGTAAAAAAAAAAAAAAAAAAGAGACAGACTTCATAAATTCCACCTTCGCCGAGCTTTGAATAAAAAATAAAAAAAACACTGACAGTGTACTACTACCTAATCAATCTCATCCTTACATAAAGTAATAATCATGATGACTGTATCACCTGTGCATGACTACCGCCGATGGTGATGATGCGATAGCGAACAGGCATCACGAGATCAACGGCAGTGGCATAGTCCCCTTCGTTGTAGGCCACCAAGGCCTTGCACAACGCCTGTCCCACCTCTTTCATCACTTCACGGTTATCTCCCTGTGCTGCCCTGTGAACACAAGTCCAGACAAACCAAAGTCATTACCTCCCTTTACTGCCCTGTCAACACATGTCCAGCCAAGTCAGTGTTATTATTTCCCTTTGCTGCCCTGTGAACACAAGTCCAGACAAACCAAAGTCATTATCTCCCTTTGCTCCCCTGTCACCACCATGTCCAGCCAAGCCAATGTTATTATCTCCCTTTGCTGCACTGTAAACACAAGACCAGACAAACCAGTCATTAACTCCCTTTGCTGCACTGTCAACACATGTCCAGACAAACCAGTCATTAACTCCCTTTGCTGCACTCTCAACACATGTCCAGACCAACCAGTCATTAACTCCCTTTGCTGCACTGTCAACACATGTCCAGACCAACCAGTCATTAACTCCCTTTGCTGCACTGTCAACACATGTCCAGACCAACCAGTCATTAACTCCCTTTGCTGCACTGTCAACACATGTCCAGACAAACCAAAGTCATTATCTCCCTTTGCTGCACTGTCAACACATGTCCAGACAAACCAAAGTCATTAACTCCCTTTGCTGCCCTGTCAACACAAGACCAGACAAACCAAAGTCATTATCTCCCTTTGCTGCACTGTCACCACCATGTCCAGACAAACCAAAGTCATTAACTCCCTTTGCTGCACTCTCAACACATGTCCAGACCAACCAGTCATTAACTCCCTTTGCTGCACTCTCAACATATGTCCAGACCAACCAGTCATTAACTCCCTTTGCTGCCCTGTCACCCACCATGTCCAGACAAACCAAAGTCATTATCTCCCTTTGCTGCCCTGTCAACACAAGACCAGACAAACCAAAGTCATTATCTCCATTTGCTGCACTGTCACCACCATGTCCAGACAAACCAAAGTCATTATCTCCCTTTGCTGCACTGTCACCACCATGTCCAGACAAACCAAAGTCATTAACTCCCTTTGCTGCACTCTCAACACATGTCCAGACCAACCAGTCATTAACTCCCTTTGCTGCACTGTCACCACCATGTCCAGACAAACCAAAGTCATTATCTCCCTTTGCTGCACTGTCACCACCATGTCCAGACAAACCAAAGTCATTAACTCCCTTTGCTGCACTCTCAACATATGTCCAGACCAACCAGTCATTAACTCCCTTTGCTGCACTCTCAACATATGTCCAGACCAACCAGTCATTAACTCCCTTTGCTGCACTGTCACCACCATGTCCAGACAAACCAAAGTCATTATCTCCCTTTACTGCCCTGTCAACACCTGTCCAGACAAACCAGTCATTATCTCCCTTTACTGCCCTGTCAACACATGTCCAGACAAACCAAAGTCATTATCTCCCTTTATTTGCCCTGTCAACACATGTCCAGACAAGCCAGTCATTATCTCCCTTGCTGCACTGTCACCACCATGTCCAGACAAACCAAAGTCATTATCT
>JAPXFY010005586.1:7500-14668 GCA_030674185.1 Monoplex corrugatus
CCAGTGGCAATCTACTATCTGTTGTTATATACATGGCCAGTGGCAATCTACTATCTGTTGTTATATACATGGCCAGTGGCAATCTACTATCTGTTGTTATATACATGGCCAGTGGCAATCTACTGTCTGTTGTTACATACATGGCCAGTGGCAATCTACAATCTGTTGTTACATACATGGCCAGTGGCAATCTACTGTCTGTTGTTACATACAATATCATGGCCAGTGGCAATCTACAATCTGTTGTTACATACAATATCATGGCCAGTGGCAATCTACTATCTGTTGTTATATACATGGCCAGTGGTAATCTACTATCTGTTGTTATATACATGGCCAGTGGTAATCTACAATCTGTTGTTACATACATGGCCAGTGGTAATCTACTATCTGTTGTTACATACATGGCCAGTGGTAATCTACTATCTGTTGTTACATACATGGCCAGTGGCAATCTACTATCTGTTGTTACATACATGGCCAGTGGCAATCTACAATCTGTTGTTACATACATGGCCAGTGGTAATCTACTATCTGTTGTTACATACATGGCCAGTGGCAATCTACTATCTGTTGTTACATACATGGCCAGTGGCAATCTACTATCTGTTGTTATATACAATATCATGGCCAGTGGCAATCTACAATCTGTTGTTACATACAATATCATGGCCAGTGGCAATCTACTATCTGTTGTTACATACAATATCATGGCCAGTGGCAATCTACTATCTGTTGTTACATACATGGCCAGTGGCAATCTACAATCTGTTGTTACATACAATATCATGGCCAGTGGCAATCTACAATCTGTTGTTACATACATGGCCAGTGGCAATCTACAATCTGTTGTTACATACAATATCATGGCCAGTGGTAATCTACTATCTGTTGTTACATACATGGCCAGTGGCAATCTACTATCTGTTGTTACATACATGGCCAGTGGCAATCTACAATCTGTTGTTATATACATGGCCAGTGGTAATCTACTATCTGTTGTTATATACATGGCCAGTGGCAATCTACAATCTGTTGTTATATACATGGCCAGTGGTAATCTACTATCTGTTGTTACATACAATATCATGGCCAGTGGCAATCTACAATCTGTTGTTATATACATGGCCAGTGGCAATCTACAATCTGTTGTTATATACATGGCCAGTGGTAATCTACTATCTGTTGTTACATACATGGCCAGTGGCAATCTACTATCTGTTGTTATATACATGGCCAGTGGCAATCTACTATCTGTTGTTACATACATGGCCAGTGGCAATCTACTATCTGTTGTTATATACATGGCCAGTGGCAATCTACTATCTGTTGTTACATACAATATCATGGCCAGTGGCAATCTACTATCTGTTGTTATATACATGGCCAGTGGCAATCTACTATCTGTTGTTACATACAATATCATGGCTAGTGGCAATCTACTATCTGTTGTTACATACAATATCATGGCCAGTGGCAATCTACTATCTGTTGTTATATACATGGCCAGTGGCAATCTACTATCTGTTGTTACATACAATATCATGGCTAGTGGCAATCTACTATCTGTTGTTATATACATGGCCAGTGGCAATCTACTATCTGTTGTTACATACATGGCCAGTGGCAATCTACTATCTGTTGTTACATACAATATCATGGCCAGTGGCAATCTACTATCTGTTGTTATATACATGGCCAGTGGCAATCTACTATCTGTTGTTACATACATGGCCAGTGGCAATCTACTATCTGTTGTTATATACATGGCCAGTGGCAATCTACTATCTGTTGTTATATACATGGCCAGTGGCAATCTACTATCTGTTGTTATATACATGGCCAGTGGCAATCTACTATCTGTTGTTACATACAATATCATGGCCAGTGGCAATCTACTATCTGTTGTTATATACATGGCCAGTGGCAATCTACTATCTGTTGTTATATACATGGCCAGTGGCAATCTACTATCTGTTGTTACATACATGGCTAGTGGCAATCTACTATCGGTTGTTATATACATGGCTAGTGGCAATCTACTATCTGTTGTTATATACATGGCTAGTGGCAATCTACTATCTGTTGTTACATACAATATCATGGCCAGTGGCAATCTACTATCTGTTGTTACATACAATATCATGGCCAGTGGCAATCTACTATCTGTTGTTACATACAATATCATGGCCAGTGGCAATCTACTATCTGTTTGTTACATACATGGCCAGTGGCAATCTATTATCTGTTGTTATATACATGGCCAGTGGCAATCTACTGTCTGTTGTTACATACAATATCATGGCCAGTGGCAATCTACTATCTGTTGTTACATACATGGCCAGTGGCAATCTACTATCTGTTGTTACATACATGGCCAGTGGCAATCTACTATCTGTTGTTATATACATGGCCAGTGGCAATCTACTATCTGTTGTTACATACATGGCCAGTGGCAATCTACAATCTGTTGTTATATACATGGCCAGTGGCAATCTACTATCTGTTGTTACATACATGGCCAGTGGCAATCTACAATCTGTTGTTATATACATGGCCAGTGGCAATCTACTATCTGTTGTTACATACATGGCCAGTGGCAATCTACTGTCTGTTGTTACATACAATATCATGGCCAGTGGCAATCTACAATCTGTTGTTACATACATGGCCAGTGGCAATCTACTATCTGTTGTTATATACATGGCCAGTGGCAATCTACAATCTGTTGTTATATACATGGCCAGTGGCAATCTACTATCTGTTGTTACATACAATATCATGGCCAGTGGCAATCTACTGTCTGTTGTTACATACAATATCATGGCCAGTGGCAATCTACAATCTGTTGTTACATACATGGCCAGTGGCAATCTACTATCTGTTGTTACATACATGGCCAGTGGCAATCTACTATCTGTTGTTACATACATGGCCAGTGGCAATCTACTATCTGTTGTTATATACATGGCCAGTGGCAATCTACTATCTGTTGTTACATAAATGGCCAGTGGCAATCTACTATCTGTTGTTACATACATGGCCAGTGGCAATCTACTATCTGTTGTTATATACATGGCCAGTGGCAATCTACTATCTGTTGTTATATACATGGCCAGTGGCAATCTACTATCTGTTGTTATATACATGGCCAGTGGCAATCTACTATCTGTTGTTATATACATGGCCAGTGGCAATCTACTATCTGTTGTTACATACATGGCCAGTGGCAATCTACTATCTGTTGTTACATACATGGCCAGTGGCAATCTACTATCTGTTGTTACATACATGGCCAGTGGCAATCTACTATCTGTTGTTATATACATGGCCAGTGGCAATCTACTATCTGTTGTTACATACAATATCATGGCCAGTGGCAATCTACTATCTGTTGTTATATACATGGCCAGTGGCAATCTACTATCTGTTGTTACATACAATATCATGGCCAGTGGCAATCTTCTATCTGTTGTTACATACATGGCCAGTGGCAATCTACTATCTGTTGTTACATACAATATCATGGCCAGTGGCAATTTAAAAAACAAGTATAAACATACCTAAACACACCAAAACATTAAAAAAATAGGCATAAATTACCTAAAAATTGCTTCCACATACCTCACCTCCCTAGAGCCAAAAATGCATTTAACCCCTTAACTGCTCAGTATAATAGCACTTTCGAATAACTGCTTGCCAGGGTAAAATTTAGCTTTTTAGGGTAGGTTCAATAAAATGGTTACTGCTTATTTATTTCTTGACAGATCTCTCAGATTTTTTGCATGTTTTGTTGTTATGCATTGGTCTACAATGTCCTGTCAAAATAACTTGATTATGTTGATAATTAGTATAGCAGAAACTGACATAACTACAAAAAATTACCAAAAAATAACAGCTTTCGAGTATACACAAATACACTGTGCCACACAAAATGAGTCAGAACATTGGAAAAGTGGTTTTACTATTTATTCAACATCAGCACTAACACATGACAGTCATATAAATCCCAAGGAATGTTGCTCTTGATCATAATCTGCTCATAATTGGGAGTACTATTTTTTAGGAAAAAAGGGGCATAATCATGCTTTTTGCAGTATGTTCACTAACATGTACATTACTCATCCACTTATTGAGTTATTTGTTAGATTTTTTGTGGACTTCTTCCTTATACCCTTGTTTACAATTTCACATCATTCTAATTTGATTTTGTTGGTAATGATGATGGTTCACACTAATAACATGTGATAAATCAGTTTTTGTTTTGTTTTCAATTTGAGAGTTTTAGAACAATTCAGCACATAAAAGCCCACTGAACAAAGCAAAATACCTTTGGTGTTTGCTCAGCAATATTACAAACACCTGGGATTCAAACTGATGTCAATAAATGTCCCTCTGTGTAACAATCTGTATGTTACTGGGGGTACCCCAATTCTACTGGAAAGGGGCATAATTTTACTATTTGGGGTAGGTTCAGTACCGCAATCACTGCTTATTCATTTGTTGACATATGACTTAGATTTTATGGCTTCTCTTTCATTTTACCCCAAGTTATAATGCTATATAACAATAGTGTAATTTTGTTAGCCATTGGGAAGATGGCCAGGGATATAACGGATGGTGGTTTTACAGAAAATAAAAGTTTCTAAAAACATACACATGTTACAACACATAAAACCTGTAAAACACTGACAAAAACTTCTGTTAGTGTTTACTCAACATCACTGTAAGTACACAGTATGGTCCAAATTGTTATAGTATAATATTATACATATTGGTAAATGTTCAAAATGACAACTATGGGAAAAAAAAGTCTGAAGAAAAAAATAAACAATTGTCTGTTCAAAAAGAAAGACCCTCCCCCCACATACACACACACTTGGTATCCATTTGTTATCACATAAAACACTGTGGGAACTGTGTTAGTGTTTCTGAACATATTGTACTCACATTACTGCCATACTGTTCTATAGGAATCCAGCACTTGCGCTTGGACATAATCCTCAGGTTGTCTACATTCGTTACTTCATAACTTTGGGGGATGGTGTTCATTTTTTTGTCTGTCCAAATTGTGGTTCAAAGAAACACACAAGGGGATTCATTCTATACTCCACTTGGTCTTCTTTCACTGATGGCACTCAGTCTTGTCACAGCGTTCACAAAACGGTGAACACACACACAGGTGAGGAAAAAAAAATGCACTGTAGAATGGAAAACTAAGAACACAAAAACAAAAGCACAAAAAAGCAGAAGAAAATGAAATATATATAACTGAGGGGAAAAAAAAAACTAACACAGAACACCCTACTGCCAATACACAAACTTGGTGTGGTAGTCCTTGAAACATTGGCCTAAGCACAATCCAGGCTTGGATGGGCAGGAGGGGCAGTAGTAGCGGGATTCCTTCCGCACTTTTATTTTCTTCGTGCAGACCCGACACGGCTTGGTGGGGTTAGACTTGTTTGGTGTCGGTGGCAGTGGAAATAAAAAGTGGTGTGCACCCCACCCTCACCTCGTCATCTGTTTTTCCCTCTTCCACAGCTGGCACCTGATCTGGCCAAATCCAAGAGGTGATGACACTCTCCAAAAAACTTAGGAAAGTGTTACAGGAGTCATCACCTCTTGACTTTTGCAAGATGAATGCATTGCAGGCTGCAACCTGCAGAAAATGGAAAAACAGTTTTTTTGTCCATTTCATCGACTTACGTGAGCAGTCATATGGGTGAAGCAGCTGATCTTGTTTGTCAACTCCACCCATATTCCTGTTGTAATTCGATGAAACAGACGGACGCATGTTGACACCCCGTCGTCCCCGGTGTGGAATGGGTGCCTCAGTGTGGCCATGCACAGAGGACAGCAGGTGCACCACTTTTGTGCTGTGGTACTTTGTGGCGACGATCTTGTTGTCACCACAAAGAGCAGCTGATGATCCGGGGTCCAGCTTCACTCCACGTAGCTCCTCTGGAATACCCCGGTTCTCCCGGACGGTGCCGCAGGCCAAGGTGTTCCTTTCCAGGAGGTAGAGGTACAGCCGCAGACTACTGTACCAGTTGTCCGTGTAGACATGGTAGCCCTTTTCCAGGAGAGGGGCTACCAAGTACAGCACCATCTTCTCGCTGGCCGAGAGAGTTGGGTTGTCTGCATTTACGGACTCTAGGACAGGCTGCACCTCATTGACGGGGTCCTCCTTTCCAGCATACACCTTGAAGCGGTAGCAGTAGCCACCACTTCCCTTGACACCTCCTGGAACCTCTCATGCAGATGATCCAGAATAGGACGGATCTTGTAGAGCCGGTCGTACGCTGGATCACCTGGCACTGGCATGGCTGCATTGTTGTTGAAGTGCAGAAACTGAAGAAGAATCTGAAATACAGAGTAAACTTTCAAGATAAGTAAGCAGACCCACAACTGGGCACACACACACACACACACACACACACACACACACACACAACACACACACACCACACACACACACACACACACACACAGCCTACACACACACACACACACACACACATACACACACACACACACACAGCCTACACACACACAGCCTACACACACACCCACTACACAAGCACACACTGACAGTATCACACACACTTGAATATATAAAAACACCACACTGGTATAAAAAAGTGCTTTTGTCTTTTACAAAATGAATAAACTTGCATGGAAAACTTACACACAGAAAATAAATAATGCTTATGCACACACGCGCGCGCGCACAACACACACACACACACCACACACACACACACACACACACAACACCACACACACACACACACACACACATACACACACACACACATTCACACAAGCACACACTGACAGTATCACACACACATGAATATAAAAAACACCACACTGGTGTACCAAAAAAGTGCTTTTGTGTTTTACAAAATCAGCAAACTTGTATGGAAAACTTGCAAACAGAAATAAATAATGCGTATGTACACATGTGCACTCACACACACACACACGCACATGCACACACACACACACACACACACACACACACACACACACACACACGCACACACACACACAGCCTACACATACACACACACACACACACACATTTACACAAGCACACACTGACAGTATCACACACACTTGAATATAAAAAACCACACACACACACCCACACCACACAACACAC
>JAPXFY010005587.1:0-7500 GCA_030674185.1 Monoplex corrugatus
CCCCAATATTATCACAATACCAGATACTCAGAGCAAGTTGAATGTGTTCCCCAATATTATCACAATACAAGATACTCAGAGCAAGTTGAATGTGTTCCCCAATATTATCACAATACTAGATACTCAGAGCAAGTTGAATGTGTTCCCCAATATTATCACAATACTAGATACTCAGAGCAAGTTGAATGTGTTCCCCAATATTATCACAATACTAGATACTCAGAGCAAGTTGAATGTGTTCCCCAATATTATCACAATACTAGATACTCAGAGCAAGTTGAATGTGTTCCCCAATATTATCACAATACTAGATACTCAGAGCAAGTTGAATGTGTTCCCCAATATTATCACAATACTAGATACTCAGAGCAAGTTGAATGTGTTCCCCAATATTATCACAATACCAGATACTCAGAGCAACTGCAATATGTATTACACAATATTACCAACAAAATCTGTAAAGTATGTTCCAGAAAAGAACAGCCAAAATCAAAACATTCACATTTAACATTACAACACACCTATTGAAATAATTATCATCATCATCATCATCATCATCAGGTGCCCTGCCGCATGGCGTTGGCGACCATGGACCTCCAACCATCTCTATCTCTCGTTGCCCCCAGCATCTCCCCCACCCTCCTCATCCCCAGCCACTCTGCAAGTCCGTCCAGCATTCTCTCCCTGGGTCTACCTGGTGCTCTCTTTCCCTCCAGCTTTCCCGTTGTGACCAGGTGCTCCAAATCCCCTTCCTCCTAAAATGGCCTATAAATGTTGCTTGTCTTTTTCTAATCTTCCTTATGAGTGATCTACTTGTGTCTGCCTCCATCAAGACTGTCCCGTTTGTTCTCTTTGCTGTCCATGGAACTCAACATTCTTCTTGGAAACCACATCTCGGCTGCCTCAATCCTGCTCTGGCTTTGCTTGCTGACTGTCCACACCTCGCATCTGTACAACAGTATTGGTTCTATATAACATTCAAGGAATCTCTTTCTGATGTTAATTGATAGGCATTTGTTGGTAAGAATGCTTGTCATCTTCTTGAATACTGTTTTGGCTTGGCCGATTCTGCCAGCTATTTCCGATGTGCATCTGCCGTCTGATGAAATGACCGTTCCCAGGTATTTGAACTTATTAACCTGTGTCAAGGTTGTGCCATTTGCTGTTATTTTGCAGGAGAGGATTTCATGCTTTTTACTGATCACTATGACTTTAGTCTTCCTGCTGTTTAGTTCCAACCCCTTACCTTTGCTTTCTGTTTCTAGTATATTCACAAGGTTTTGTAGGTCCCTTTCATTTTCTGCAATTAGCACGGTGTCATCTGCGTACCGAATGTTGTTTATCATTTTCCCTCCAACCTTTAATCCAGGGTCTTCTTCTAGGTTTCTCATGATGTTTTCGCTATATAGTGAAAACAGATCTGGTGACAAAACACAACCCTGTCTGACTCCTCTTTTGATCTTTTGAAAAGAGCTTATATTGTTTTCTATTCTCATTGCAGCTGTTTGTTCCCAGTACATATTCCTGATTATTCGTAGATCTTTTCCATCAACATTGAATCTCTCCAGTTGGTTAATCAATTCTTCATGTCGTACCCGATCGAAAGCCTTGGTATAGTCAACAAAGCATAAATACAAATCCTTATTCATCTCAATTGACCTCTCTATGATAGTTCTTAGGATGTATATGGCATTAATAGTTCCTTTCCCTTCCACAAATCCACACTGTTCTTCTGCTATTTCTCTTTTGATTCTATTCCTTGTCCTCATCATGATTATTCTTAACAGGATTTTTGTTACATGACTCATCAAACTGATTGTGCGATGGAGTTTGCATTCTATAGCCCCTGTCTTCTTTGGAAGTGCAATGAAAATTGATTTTGACATATCTTTGGGGATTTTTCCAGAGTCATAAATTTCATTTAGGAGGACTTATTTTTTCTATACCAAATTCTTCCAGGGCTTCAATCATCTCTATAGTAATGTTGTCTGGTCCTGGGGCTTTTTCTGGTTTCATCTTTTTCAGTGCTGCTCTAACTTCATCGTTCATTATGGGTGGTCCTTCAAAGTTCTTTTTTATGTGTTCTTCGTTTCTGTCATCCCCAAAAAGGTCTTTAATGTACTCTCCCCATCTGTCCAGTATTTTTCCACGACAAGTGTGCCATCTTTCGATTTTAAGCAACCAGTTGATGTGCATGTGTTTTTCCTGTGGGCAATTTCTTCAATTCGTCTGTACATACCCTGAGGATCCATTCTGTGTCATTCTTCTGTCTCTTTGCATTTTGTGTTCAGCCAAGCTTCCTTAGCTTCATTGCACCTATTCCTGATTTCTTTGTTTATCTTCCTGTATATCTCCTCGTTTCTCTTTGCCTTCCTCCTTTCCTCCATCAGGCCCAAAATTTCATTAGTCATCCAGCTCTTTTTTGCTTTTCTATCTGCCTTAGGGATTTCCTCACAAGCTTCATTTATAGAACTTCTCAACTTTGTCCATTGTTCCTCACTGTCACTAACGTCTTCCAGAGCACTGAATTTGTTTTGAACATGTACATTAAATTTTTGATGTATCATTTCATCTGTCTTTAAGAGTCCAAGGTTTAGTTTGATGTTGCTTTTGGTCTGTTTCCTTTTCCTCAATTTCAACCTAAACCTTCCCACTACAGGACTGTGGTCACTGCTGCAGTCTGCGCCTGGTAGTGTTTTTGCTGACAGTAAAGAATTTCTAAATCTTTTGTTGATCAGGATGTAGTCAATTTGATTTTTGGTTTTATCTCCTGGACTCATCCAAGTCCATTTTCTTCTGTTAGGCTGCTCAAACCAGGTGTTTCCTACTATGAACTCATTCATCTGTGCCCATTCTACAAGTTCCCCCCCCCCCCTTTCATTTTGTGTACCAAGGTCATGAGGTCTAACTATATCCTCCACCCTATCCTGTCCCACTTTAACATTAAAATCTCCCATTATGACTGTAACTTCTTGTGATTTACATTGGCCCTTGGCCATCTCTAAAATTTCATAGAAGTTGTCGATGTCTTCCTGAGTACTTGTGGATGTTGGTGCATACACCTGTATGATGTTGATATCAAATGGTTTGCCTCCGAATTTGACCAGCAAAACTCTGTCGGACACTGCCCAGTATCCCTTAACTGCTTTTGATTTGTCTTTGTCCATTATGATGCCTACTCCTCTTTCATGTGAATTACCACTAGAGTATATCACTGTATATTCTCCTGATGTTATCATGCCTGAAGTTGTAAAAGCAATGGAAATTTAAACTCACAGTCACATTACTTAACTTTGATAGAAAATATCAGTCAAATTAACTTCATATTTTATTTCTTTTTTGCTTCACAAGGTGGATCGCCAAAAAGTGATCCTGGCATTGCTGTCAGCTCTACCAAAGCAAAACCAGATCTATCATGCTCTATGTACACATGTGAAATCACATCAACCACCTTCTAGGTACACATGCTGAACAATGGCAAAGTAAAGGAGAACAAAGCAACCTTGGAGGCAAAACAGAAGTTTGGACAACAGACATTTGAAGAAGAAACAAAAACTTGAAAAACACCAGTAACATGGAGAACAACAGTAACCAGAATAACAACTTTAATTTGGAGAACAACGAACTGGAGAACACCAATAACTTGGAGAACAACTAACTTAGAGAACACCAGTAATGTGACCAGTGACGGAGAATAATAGTAATATGGAGAACAACAATAACTTGGAGAACAACTGTAAGCTGGACAACAACAGTCATTGAACAGTAAGTAGGAAAACTACCCAAACTTGAACAGTAACCTGGAGAACAAGAGTAACCTGGAGACCAAGAGTAAACTGGAGAAGAAGAGTAAACTAGAGAACAGCAGTAAACTAGAGAACAGCAGTAAGCTGGAGAACAGCAGTAAACTAGAGAACAGCAGTAAGCTGGAGAACAGCAGTAAACTAGAGAACAGCAGTAAACTAGAGAACAGCAGTAAGCTGGAGAACAGCAGTAAACTAGAGAACAGCAGTAAACTGGAGAACAGCAGTAAACTGGAGAACAGCAGTAAACTAGAGAACAGCAGTAAACTGGAGAACAGCAGTAAGCTGGAGAACAGCAGTAAACTGGAGAACAGCAGTAAACTAGAGAACAGCAGTAAACTGGAGAACAGCAGTAAGCTGGAGAACAGCAGTAAACTGGAGAACAGCAGTAAGCTGGAGAACAGCAGTAAGCTGGAGAACAGCAGTAAACTGGAGAACAGCAGTAAGCTGGAGAACAGCAGTAAGCTGGAGAACAGCAGTAAACTGGAGAACAGCAGTAAGCTGGAGAACAGCAGTAAGCTGGAGAACAGCAGTAAGCTGGAGAACAGCAGTAAGCTGGAGAACAGCAGTAAACTGGAGAACAGCAGTAAGCTGGAGAACAGCAGTAAACTGGAGAACAGCAGTAAACTGGAGAACAGCAGTAAACTGGAGAACAGCAGTAAACTGGAGAACAGCAGTAAACTGGAGAACAGCAGTAAACTGGAGAACAGCAGTACAGAGAAGAATAACATTGCAATTTTTTTGTTTACAGACCAGCTGTCTGTATAGAGCCATATCATCAAGGCTATATATAACTGTTTCACAACATACACAATACTTCAAACAGGGAAAAAAGAAAACTAAGTACACACACCATTACCAATGCATTCGTGCACATAATCTAAGGAGGTGCCCATAGCACTAAAGCATAAAAAAACAGGCCTCAATTACCTAAAATTGCTTCCACATAACTCATTTCCGTAGATCTGTTCAAAAATGCACTTAATACATGTATGCACCCAATTATCAATCCTAAAAGAAAGTATAGACTTTATCGAACACATACAGGTGAATGGGCCAGCAAGGCAGAAAATGATAGGAAGAAATGACAGAAAGCAAAGAAGCAAGGCAGAAACAAAAGAATGACAGAAAAGAGAAAAATTTCTAATGCAGAATTTCCAGAAGGTGTGGATACCATTCATACTGAAAGAGCCCCGAGAACAACAGTAACTTAGAGAACAACAGTAATATGGATTTAACAACAGTAATGAGAACAGTAATGTGGAGAACAACAGTAACCTTGAGAACAACAGACTTTGGATAATGGCAAACTGGAGAACAACAATAACCATAATTTAAGGAAAATTCCTTGTACTTTTTTCAAATGCAGACACATCAGAAGAAGAATCAGTGTACTTGTGCACATGTGCACCAAACCACACACACACACACACACACACACACACACACACACACACACACACACACACACACACACACACACACACACACACACACACACACACACACACACACACACACACATTCATACCCATGTCCTCATAAACACACCCTCCCCCTCCCCCATCCCATGCCCAGCAAAGTAAGCAACCATAATTGTAGGATTTGAAAAAAAATACAAGAACACATACGATATGTTGAAGAAAAAAAAAGCACACACTCACATAACTCACACAATACACACCATATGCACACTAATATCACATGCCCCTTCAAAAACAAAACAAAAAAATTGCACATACACAAACCAGATACACACAGGAAAAAAACACACCACGAAATGACATGGGAAGAAAGGCAAGGAAAAAAATCCATCTCACACTAACACAGGCTGAATATTATACACACACAACATACACGCTTTCAATACCATTCAACATACTCCACATCACAAAGTAAAGGACTTACGTCACAGATCCAAACATCCCTAAGCTCACAACATGCGCCATCATGAAACATGTTCCATCCTCAGGAGCTTAGGTCCTTCACACACCACCATAATAAACAAGGTCATTCGTTCCCAGGAACTTATGTCCTCCACAAATCACCATAATACACAAGGTCATTGTGATTGTTCCCAGGAACTTCAGGCCTTCAAACACCGCCACAAGGTCATTTGTTCCCAGGAACTTAAGTCCTCCACAAATCGCCATAAAACACAAGGTCATTCGTTCCCAGGAACTTAAGTCCTCCACAAATCGCCATAAAACACAGGTCATTCGTTCCCCGGAACTTCAGGCCTTTACACACCACCATAAAACACAAGGTCATTCGTTCCCAGGAACTTCAGTCCTCCACAAATCACCATAAAACACAAAGTCATTCGTTCCCAGGAACTTCAGGCCTTCACACATTGTCATAATACACAAGGTCGTTCATTCCCAGGAACTCGAGTTCTTCACACCACAACCATAAGGACCCCCACCATCAGGAAATGTGGTCCCCTGGTCTGACACTCCAGGAAAAGTAGTCCCCCATGACATTACAGATCCACTTAAAAAAAATCACTGCAAATATGTGATGGAGGAATTTTCTTTGCCTTTGTCCAATGTGCAGTCATTTTCCAACAACCAAAACTGATCACGGAGCACATCAGTTCAGCCTTCAAATATTACTTAGATGCACATCACACCACTTATGATGCACTGAAGATCACGATAATTATGTTGTCACTTCACACATTTCACACAATCCACCAAGAAGCAGTGAAGATCACAATGTTGTCGCTGATGTCCCCCATGCTTGTCAATGATCCAACAAAGACTGAAACTGCGTATGCCGAGCGCCCATTTCCAACGAGCGTTGTGAACAACTGCTGATGAAATAGTGAAGATCATGATGACGACTGCATGTGACTGCACGTTTCTGACACTGTTAACAGCACACATTGTCACAGGGTGAAGATCACAATGACACACTGTCACATCATCATACTGCAGGTGTCCCATGCCACCACCAGCCAATCATGAACCACTGAAGATCCTTCTAGAAACAGGTTTGCAATCTCACAATACAGTATGTCTTTTTTTTTTTTTTCTTTTTTTTTTTTTTCTTTTCTTTTCCCTCATTTTCTTCTTTTTTTTTTAAATCAGCACTGTCACACCCATTCCACACACACACACAAAACTGGTCCAGGAACTGTCATAGGCATGGTTGTTGCTGTGCTGCTTTCTGGCTTTCTGGTCTTGTATGGGCTACATTCTTCTCTTGCTAACAGAACGACAGAACGTTTCCCTTTTTCCCCTCCCCTTTTTCTTTTTTCCTATTTTTCCATTCCTCTCTCTTTTTCCACCTGACCTCTCACAAACCTGTAAATACAAACGCTATGAAAGCAACAAAGGACTTTTTTCCCCATATTCACCAGCTACTATTTCCAAATGGCCCACTACAGCCATGATCTGACCCAACAGCAAAGTGCTGCACACTCCAAATGTCATCACAGTCCTGATAAATGGCCCATCAGACCAGCTTGAGGTTGAGGTCACTCTCCTATATCATATATGTGTGTTGCCACCTACAGAGTGCTGGACTCTTGGTGGGCATCAGCTGCCACTACAAACCCAGCCTGAAGGCAGCGGCACTCCCATCTTGAGTGTGTTGCCACCTACAGAGTGCTGGACTCTTGGTGGGCATCAGCTGCTACTACAAACCCAGCCTGAAGGCAGCGGCACTCCCATCTTGAGTGTGCTGCCACCTA
>JAPXFY010005587.1:12500-14667 GCA_030674185.1 Monoplex corrugatus
CCGACAGTCTATCAATGATCATTGATGTTGTATGATTTTGTTGTTGTTGCTATTTGTTTGTATGCTCAATGGTGTCTTGAAGTCAGAGAAAAAGTCAATAAACGCAAATTGAACATTTTCAATATTTGTGATTTTTGTGTTTACTCAACGAGAGAGAGAGAGAGAGAGAGAGAGAGAGAGCGCTTGTTTGCTTGCTTGCTTGTATGTGTGTGTGTGTGTGTGTGTGTGTGTGTGTGTGTGTGTGTGTGTGTGTGTGTGTGTGTGTGTGTGTGTGTGTGTGCGCGCGTGCATGTGTGTGTGTGTGAGTGTGTGTGTGCCGCGCGCATGTGCGTGTGTGTGTGTGTATGTGCATGTGTGCGTGTTTGTGCGTGCGTTCATACGTTGCAGACAATTTTTTGTTCTGTTTTGTGGCAGAATGACGTAGTGATTTCAGGACTGCAGACTACAACCATGACAAGCCTGAGACAGAATCACGTTTTTATTTGACGTTTTCCAGCAAACGACACGTACAGATTCCGATTAACTTGTGTTCATGGCACTGACAAGGAAGTCTCACAACACTTCCATATAAAAGACACTTGCAGAACAAACTATAAGTGCTGGTGTTCCAACCAAAAGCTTTAAAAAATGTTTTATAAATGATTTGGAAAAAAACAGCGGTAAGGTCTTTATTCATATTGGTAACCTTTCCTTTAAGTTGTTGTAATTCAAAACGGTAAGGTCTTCATTCATATTGGTAACCTTTCCTTTAAGTTGTTGTAATTCAAAGCGGTAAGGTCTTCATTCATATTGGTAACCTTTCCTTTAAGTTGTTGTAATTCAAAGCGGTAAGGTCTTCATTCATATTGGTAACCTTTCCTTTAAGTTGTTGTAATTCAAAGCGGTAAGGTCTTCATTCATATTGGTAACCTTTCCTTGAAACAAATGAAACAAACAGCAACACCAACTCAAATGTAAAACTGTTTACATTATATGACTTTATATTGTTTAAAAACATACAATAAACTAGTACATGTAGATATGATATATGTATGATTTTTGCTCAATCCATCGTACATAAATCTTCAGTTTTGTCAATGATATTGTAATAATATTCTGCAAGCATTGTCTGTATTTGTGTTTTGTCAAAACTTTGATTAAAAACAAGGTTACGAACCGAATGGCAAGGTGAGGGGATGACATATCCCGGGACACAGCCACACAACACGCACCAACCAGGTCCAGCCCAGCCTCTCGACCAAAAGAGAATGGAAGATCTCTCTCTCTCGCCCCATTCTGGGCCATAATCTTTCTTTTGGGCAGCCCGCCCGGCCACCAGTTCCAATACCTGTCAGCACCTTTCCCCTTACTATAGTCTCGACACTTAGCAGTCGGAAACTCCCAAAGCTGCCTTACTTCAACCACAGGGGTTCTCGAACGGCCCCGAAAGTGGCCAGGCATGATGCTCCAGACACAGATCATTTTACTGTTCAGCAACAATAATAATAGTATTAGTAACAGCACTAGTACTAGTAGTAACAGTAGCAGCAGTTGTAGTAACAGCAATAGCAACAGCCAAAATAGAAGTAACAGCAGTTGTAGTAACAGCATTATTAGTATCAGTAATAGCAGAAGTAGTAACACAGTAACAGTTGTAGTAATACAGTGGTAACAGCAGTATTGATAACAGCAAAAGTAGGAACAGCAGCAGCAGTAGTAGTAACACAAGTAGCGGTAATAGTAATAGTAGTAGTAGCAGTAGCAGTGGCAATAGTAGTAGTAGCATTGGTATTTCTAATGGTAGTAGCAGTAGTACTAGCACCAGCAGTAGCAGAGCAGTAGCAGCAGCAGTAGTAGTAGTAGCAGCATTGGTATTTGTAATGGTAGTAGCAGTAGTACTAGCAGCAGTAGTAGTAGCAGTAGCAGCAGCTGCAGCAGTAGTAACAGTAGTAATAGTACCAGCAGTAGCAAAGCAGTAGTAATAGTACCAGCAGTAGTAGCAGTAGTAATAGTACCAGCAGTAGTAGCAGTAGTAATAGTACCAGCATTGGGGGATTTGTAATGGTGAAACATGTCTAGCAGCAGTAGTAGTAGAGTGCAGCAGCTGCAGCAGTGTAGCGTATAATAGTACCGCAGTAGCAGACATAGTAATAGACAAAAAGTAGTTTGCTAAAAAGGGAATAGGGGA
>JAPXFY010005588.1:0-14665 GCA_030674185.1 Monoplex corrugatus
TCCCTGCTGCTGGGTCCAGTTCTCCTAATTTTTGTATGTGGTGTTTGTTTGTTAAATACGCGTTCTTATTCTTCCTTTGGTGTTTTTTCTGGTTCCTGTTTGCTTGAACGCGGGCAGTCACACTCGTTTTGGATTACATACACGCATGCACACACTCATGCACACACACACACACATACACACTCAGGCACACACACACAACCACACACACACACACACACACACACACACACACACACACACACACACACACACACACACACACACACACACACACACACAAACATACACACACACATACACACACACACATACACACACATACACACACACACTCGCACGCACGTACGCACACACACACACACACACACACACACACACACACACACACACATACATAGAACACTATGGTCGATATCTCCTCCTGTTTCTCCCTCCGTCTCTGACTGTCACTGTCTCTGTCTCTCTATCTCTGTTTGTCTGTCTCTCTGTATGTGTCTCCCTTGTCTTTTGTTTCTCTGTCTGTTTGTCTGTCTGTCTGTCTGTCTGTCTTTCTGTGTCTGTCTGTCTGTCCGTCTGTCTGTCTGTTTATCTGTCTTTCTGTGTCTGTCTGTATGTTCGTCCGTCAGTCTGTCTGTCTGTCTCTCTATATGTTACTCTCTCTCTCTATTTCTGTCTCTCTTTCGCTCTCTCTATCTGTATCTCTCCTCTCTCTTTGTCTCTTGATCTCTCTTTTTCCTCTTTCTCTCTCCTTCTGTTCCTCGCCATTCCTGAGGCCGGAAATATACACCTCCAATGTGAACAATAAGAAATCATCTAGTCTAAATGAATCATGTAGCAAACTGTTAAGAATGTCTATGCATCACATCTTTGAAATAGACATATAACATTTGTGTATTAATCAGAAAATCTTCCCCACAGAATTTAAGAAAAGCGAAAAAATCCCTTTACCAAAGACAAAAGAAAAGCACTTTGAATAAATACAGGGTAATATCTCGATTATTTGTGGTCTCTAAACCAACTGAAAGACATGTTCACAAACACGTCATAGTGGAAGATCATTCATTATTTCAACATATCAATAGGAATTCGATCAATATCATTTATGCAACACTGCTCTTCCAAACATAACAAACTCGTGGTCATCAGTCATAAATGAAGCAAATTTATCAGGAGTTCTCTATGTAGACTCTAAGAAAACATTTCACCAGACTGACCTTAACAACCTTTGTTCAAAACTTAATGATTATCTAAATAACTCCATGTTCTTTATTTCTTCCTGTCATACTTTGAAGAAAGGATAAAGCGTTTATCTGTTCACGTTAGATTTTTTTCTGAAGGAGGGGTATCGTTTGTGGTTTACCTCAAGGTTAATTTCTATGTCTGTTGCTATTTTGTGTCACATCAATAATTTACCATTACATCTAGCATAACACCACACTCTGTTGAATGTCACAATCTTGCTGACGACACTACTGTAAACATGTCCGAGAAACAGATTTCCGCGTTCAAAGAAACATTACAACATATAGAAATATATCAGAATGGCGTAATGCAAACCATATGCACATTAATCCTACAAAACAAACAAATCCCCCTAAAAACACCAGCTTTAAAAATTACACCCTGAAACGACTTAAGATGGTGTTAATATACAAAACCGTTTCTGATAACCGTGTACTTGGTATATACAGAGACGAAAACCTTACAAGGGAAATCCACGCTGATATGTCGGTAAAACTCTCAGAATGTATGTCTTCTTATTGAGTTCTCATACGTCATTAGCACTGCAGCGAAAAGGCACTTTACACTGGCCATATCAAATGTCATCAATGATAGGAGATAGATGTAATATTGTAAATAGAATTCTCAGCACAGAAGAACTGAGAGCTCCTTGACCATAGGCCAGTAAATCAAAACAGAGAAAATACTATCACTCAAAACCAACTCAAATACAACACAAGCACACAAACGTACAAAACTGTGCACTGATTCGCCCCAACACAAAATTATTTCTTGTCTGATAAATCGTGGAAAAATGGTGAAATAGAAAAAAAACGTATTGCCTAGGACACACACACAACAACAGACATATCAGCCATTGATCGTGACTTTTCATCGCATGGAAGACAACTGTTGATTCTCCAAGACAGAAACCTCAACGAGGATCCCCGCAGCCATGGCATCTGCATCACAGCCAACCTCACCCCACGACAAAGAGAAGAAGATAAATACCACAAGAATTAAAGAAAAGTAGCTTACTTCTTAAATGGAAGACTCCACGTTGAAATCAGAAATCGTGGTCACAATCACAACACGAAACTCACACAGACAACAGCAGAGATGGAGACCAAAGGACCAATGACCAAACCAAAAGCCGCTATGGCAGATACAGTCATGAGAGACCCAGACATTTCAACACTAGAGGACAAAATGTGGGCAATACTGGAAATCGATCCTTTCCTGTAGAGAGCCAGGCGAGAACAATAATAAAAACGATCAGTCAAGACAAACCGACCCACCACGCTGGAGATATAGTGACAACATGGACATCGAAAGATAGAAGCACATGGGAACTACTACACAGACTTTGTAATGGCTGACTATGACCACAACGCAGACATACCTGGCGTTATCCAAGAAGAACTGATTACACAGTGCCATGGGATTGAAGTTGTGACATTTCAAACACACGCAGTCATGGCGTTGTTGGGTCTAAAGTCCCAACCATCACAGGGCATAATGTTGCTCAACATGACTACAGCTTTCACCAGGAGAGGCCCTCTGAAAACTGTCCAAAGTTAACATTTCTGGTCCGTATGCTGCTGATTACCACATCCCACACTGTCCTCAAAGAAACCAGGATAGTGACGAAATAAAACTGTCTCTCACCATCTCTCTTCCTTCTAGTCGTGTAGACAGGTTACAGAAAGAAACAAGGGTACAATGTACCCAGACGTCTTGTGAGGACACAACAACTCTTGTGACAACCACGAATGACGCACAATGTGAGACCCAGCAAGAACTACACACAGACAAGGTCAGAAAACCACTTACATCGAAACACACGACACCTAATGAACACACACCACCGGAGGCAGAAATGCAGCCAGACGAGTCCAGCTTCAGTGGACACAGCTGACAGTGTGCAGCAGGAAGAGAATGACCATCTAGAAAATCGTCATAAGGACACGATACGCAAACGACTGCAACGTAGCATAGATATGGCTGAAACAGATGACCTCATTGATGCTGACGCCATGAAGAGCCCCCCCCCCCCCACACACACATGAAAATGCATCTTCTATTGCTGATACACAAACAGGCACACAAGATGACTCAACCAACCCCTAAGGCAGACCAGAAAGAAGTCACCCCTGGCACAGCAAAATGGTCCGTCCAAATCAAGACAAAAGGAGAAGTCAATGACAGTTTCTCACACAACACGCACCAGGTCCCAGTCAGGTAGTACCAGACAAATCAGTTTGCAGTCAGCCTGGCACACACCTCAGGACAAAACACAACAATAACAAACAGGCCAAGACCCATCAGTAAATACTAACAATCATGATTCGGTAAATCCACACTTTGACAAACACGATCATATCAAAATTTTGTCTTTTAATGTTGAAAGCCTAGTGATAAAATTATTTGAACCCGATTTTGTCAATTATGTTAAAACGTGTGACATTTTCTGTCCTGTTGAGACATCCACATCAAGTCAGTTTGACTCCAGCACATTATTCCCTGAATACTGTTGTTTCCACTGTTCCACCATTGAACTGTCCAGACGTGGTAGAAGGTCCAGTGGTGTAGCAGTGCTTGTCAACAGAACACTGATGTCATTTGTTGAACATATGGACTGTCCTAAAGATAACATATGCCTTTAGATATCCAAAGATATCGTTGGGAGATGATTACAAAAATCTTTTGAAACTGTTGATCTCGACTAATTATGGAATATTCTGCAAAAGTTACAAACATAAACTGAACTGATAAATATGATAAAATCTATGTACAAGTCTGTCATGCGTCTTCATGTTCACGCAATAAAAACATGCATAAAACACTTGTCTGTCACGCAACCACACGCTCTCCTTTCATCCAAGGCACTAGGCAGATCACATTCTATTTTGACTATCCCCCCCTCTTCCTAATTAGGAAGAAACAACAATTATTGATATTTAACTTTCATACATCACACACAATATTCGTGGTCACACACCTTCTCACTAACTTTTTTTTCTTTTCCTCCTCCTTCTACTTCTTCTTCTCCATCTTTTTGTTCATCTTCTCCTTCTTCTACTTCTTTTTCTCCTACTCCTTCTTCTTCTCCATCTCTTTGTTCATCTTCTCCTTCTTCTACTTCTTTTTCTCCTACTCCTTCTTCTTCTCCATCTCTTTGTTCATCTTCTCCTTCTTCTTCTTCTTTTTCTCCTACTCCTTCTTCTTCTCCATCTCTTTGTTCATCTTCTCCTTCTTCTCCTCCCTTCTTCTACTTCTTCTTCTCCATCTTTTTGTTCATCTTCTCCTTCTTCTTCTTCTTTTTCTCCTACTCCTTCTTCTTCTCCATCTCTTTGTTCATCTTCTTCTTCTTCTTCTCCTTCTTCTACTTCTTCTTCTCCATCTTTTTGTTCATCTTCTCCTTCTTCTTCTTCTTTTTCTCCTACTCCTTCTTCTTCTCCATCTCTTTGTTCATCTTCTCCTTCTTCTCCTCCTTCTTATTCTTCACCTTCTTCTTCTTCTCCTTCTTCTTCTTCTTCCTCTTCTTCTCTTTCTTCCTCTCCTTTGTTTTCTTCTCCTTCTCCTGTTTCTTCTCCTTCCTCTTTTTCTTCTCCATCTCCTTCCTCTCCTTCTTCCCTTTATTCTTCCTCTTCTCCATCTTCTTCTCCCTCTTCTCCTTCTTCTTCTCCTTCTCATTCTTCTCCTTCTCCTTCTCTCCTTCCTTTCCTTTTTCTTCTTCTTCTCTTGAATTGTACATTAATTATGAATACAGAATGACAAGCATCGCGTCTAACTTTACATACACGTGTGGTAGAATTGAGCTCCGGTGAATGAATCGATATGACAGATAGATGACTGAAGAAAGAGAAACAGTGCTTGCTCTCAAAGCGGCCTTAGGCAAAGTGATCAGCAAACCCATTCTACCCAAGTCACCAACTTGGGTGAGTTGTTTTCAGAACTCTATGGCTAATCGCAACTGCTTTTACTGCCGATACAGTCCATTGAATTCAGAGAGTGGTTATAACCAATCACCTGTTACCTTACAATCTAAATACCATAACCACACTTCAACTTTAGTGGGTTGGCTCTACTAGCCATCTTCAAGAAAGACTAACTTTACATCACACCACAAATGTGCACATAAACATTCCTTGTGCACATGACACAAAAAACATGTGCACACATTACAGTGTACTCTGTGCACATGATAAAGTCAGTTAAATTGCGTGTAAGAGGGGGAGCTAAAACCTCAGCTTTCTTCCTGTGTCCAAATGGAGTAAAGCAAGGTTGTCTGTTAAGTCCTCTGATATTTTCACTTCTCATATCTGAGGGACTTGGAGGAGGTCTGGCCCCCAGACGTGCGGCATGCAGGCCCACCGGCGTGTGGATATGCCCTGGTGCCCACAAACCAGACCTCCAGCCACGGGTAAATAGCTCCAATGCATTGTGGACATCTCGGGAGAGAAAAATCTAAGGGAGTAAATCCTGAAAAAATCACCCCTACTGCCTTGTAGGTTGTCGTGGGAACAACAAAGGTTAGCGGAGAGACCGTAAACGAACCAATGGAAGGCAAAGGTAAACCACTATCGTACCTTCCCAAGACACATCATGGCCAGACAAAACAAGGAAAATAAGTGTAACGACGTCAAAAGGTACTCCTATGGAGCAACTTCGTCCAGTAAGGACCGTCATGTTGCGCACACCGTCAGCAGGATACTGTGCTCAACCTCAGAAAAAATACCAAAATCGCAACATGGAAGGTTAGAACATTGTTGCAAAAAGGTAAATTAGACAATATCGAAGTGCAGATGGAAAGGCTTATAATTAGCATTTTATGACTACGGGAAGTGAGATGGAAGGGTGCAGGCATGATAACATCAGGAGAGCATACAATTATATATTCTGGTAGAAGCACACATGAAAGAGGAGTAAGCATCATAATTGACAGGGACAAATCAAAAGCAGTTAAAAGATACTGGGCTGTGTCCAACAGAGTTTTGCTGGTTAAACTGAATGGCAAAGCATTTAATATCAACATCATTCAGGTATATGCACCAACATCACCAAGTACACAGGACGAAACTGACAACTTCTACGAGTATTAGAGATGGCCAAGGGTCAATGTAAATCACAAGAGTTTACAAAAATAATGGAAACTTTTAATGCTCAAATAGGACCTGATAGGGTGGAGGATACAGTTGGACCTCATGGCCTTGGTACACAAAATGAAAGACAAAAGAAATTTGTAGAATGGGCACATATAAAAGAGTTCATGGTAGGAAACACCTGGTTTGAGCAGCCTATTAGAAGAAAATGGACTTGGATGATTCCCGGAGATAATACCAAAAATCAGATTGACTACATCCTGATCAATGAAAGATTTAGAAATTCTTTGTTGTGAGCAAAAACACCACCCGGCGCTGACTACAACAGTGACCATAATCCTGTAATGGGAAGGTTTAGGCTGAAATTAAGGAAAAGGAAACAGACCAAAAGCAACATCAAAGGAAATCTTGGACTCTTAAAGACAGATGAAGCGATACGTAAAACAATTAACGTATGTGTTCAAAACAAATTCAGTGCTCTGGAGGACGTGAATGACTGCGAGGAACAATGGACAATGTTGAGAAACTCGATAAATGAAAATTGTGAAGAAATCCCTAGAGCAGATAGAAAAGCAAAAGAGAACTGGATGACAAAAGAAATTCCAGGCTTGATGGAAGAATGGAGGATGGCGAAGGGAAAGGAGGAAATCTACAGGAAGACAAACAAAATAAATCAGGAATAGGTGCAATGAAGCTAAGGAAGCTAAGGAAGCTTGGCTGAAAACAAAATGCAAAGAAATAGAAGACCGACACAAAACGGATCCTCAGGGTATGTACAGACGAATTGAAGAAATTGTCCACAGGAAAAATACATGCACATTAACTGGTTTCTTACAATCGAAAAAGACACAATATTAGATAGATGGGGAGAATACATTAAACTAAGACCTTTTTGAAGATGACAAAAACGAAGATCATGTTATAAGAAAGAAGGGTTGAAGGACCACCCATAATGAAAGATGAAGTTAGAACAGCTTTGAAAAAGATGAAACCAGGAAAAGCCCCAGGACCCAACAATATCATTACAGAGATGATTGAAGCCCTGGAGGAATTTGGTATTCAAAAACTAACACTCCTCCTAAAGGAAATTTACGACACTGGAAAAATCCCCAAAGATATGTCAAAATCAATTTTCATTGCTGTTCCAAAAAAGAGAGGGGCCATAGAATGCGAACTGCATCGCACAATCAGCTTGATGAGTCATGTAACAAAAATCCTATTAAAAATAATCACGATGAGGACAAGGAATAGAACCAAAAGAGAAATAGCAGAAGAACAGTGTGGATTTGTGGAAGGGACAGGAACTTTTAATGCCATATACATTCTAAGAACTATCATAGATAGGTCAATCGAAATGAATAAGGACTTATATTTATGCTTTCTTGATTATACCAAGGCTTTTGATCGGGTAAGACATGAAGAATTGATCAACCAACTACAGTAGAAAGACTCAATATTGATGGAATAGATCTACGAATAATCAGAAATATGTATGGGAACAAACAGTTGCAATGAGAATAGAAAACGATATAAGCTCTTTCCAAATTATCAAAAGAGGATTCAGACAAGGTTGTGTTCTGTCACCAGATCTGTTTTCACTTTACATCGTAAACTTCATGAGAAACCTAGAAGAACACATTGGATTAAGGGCTGGATGAAAAATGATAAACAACATTCGATACGCAGATGACACCATGCTAACAGCGGAAAATTAAAGGGACCCACAAAACCTTATGAATATAGTAGAAATAGAAATCCAAAGTAAGGGGTTGGAGCTAAACAGCAAGAAGACTGAAGTGGGTCATATTAACATATGGTACATATATATATATATATATATATATACATATATATATATAAATGTACATATATGTATAAATATATATATATATATACATGTGTGTGTGTGTGTGTGTGTGTGTGTGTGTGTGTGTGTGTGTGTGTGTGTGTGTGTGTGTGTATTCACAGACACATTATGGAGATCATATTAAGACATGATATTCATGGACATATTGTTAACATCATATTAGCACACGGTATTAATGGACACATAATAAAGATCATGTTAACACACGGTATTCACGTTGGTGATCAACCAACAGTATATGCACACACAATTTAAAGTTAAGAAGAAGACAAAGTGTATATATACAAGTGCAGTAAGTTTTTAATGTCGGTATGGCTTGTCTACTTGTTTGTTATCTATAGCTGTTGTTCTGTACAGTTTTGAGAGGGTGGTGGTAGTGGTGGTGGTGGTGGTGGTGGTGTTGATGGTGATGGTGGTAGTGGTGGTGGTGGTGGTGGTGATGATGATGATGATGGTGGTGATGGTGGTGGTGGTGGTGGTGGTGGTGGTGGTGGTGGTGGTGGTGGTTGTGGTTGTGGTGGTGATGGTGGTTGTGGTGGTGGTGGTGGTGGTGGTGATGGTGGTTGTGGTGGTGGTGGAGTTGGTGTTGGTGGTGGTGATGGTGGTGATGGTGGTGGTGTTGGTGTTGTTGGTGGTGGTGGTGGTGGTGGTGATGGTGGTTTGGTTTTCTTTGTATTTGTTTTGATTTATTCTGTTCAGATCGCAATGATCATAAATCTTTGAGATAAGAAATGGCGTCAGACTCTGGAAGCCATTGTTCCCTCAAATGTCAAGACTTTATAAGTATGGATGATAATAAATCATTCTGAACGTTTCACTGCTTCACTGTATCCAGGGGTTATATGTTGTGAACGAAACATCTCTCCAGCAGTTGACTGGTAACCAACAGCTATGAAAAACGTTTTATTTGCTCCCGTGTACATCAAGTGTTGACTGTCATTACACACGCAGTATTGTAAATGGCAATGTCAGAAAGTAGCTTTCATGTCATGCTTTGAAAATGTTAGTCTTTTGTTTTATATTGTTTACTTTTCTCTGTCCTCTAGGCTACTTTGACCAAATTAGATTACAATGTCGTTTCAAGTTGTCCAAAGCAAAAGCAGGATTGTTTTTATCGTTGTTGTTATTGTTTTTCCACAGACGGCATCCATACCATCAGCTGCTGCTAACTGATTGTACAAATGGAATTCAGTGTCACTGACATCACGAATAAAGAAGTGTGAACTGAATGAAAGATACCACCAGCATCTACAGAAATCGATACAAGTGCTCACAGCACGTTGTGTGGTAATTATTGATTAGTATTCTGACGAGTATTCTACGCCTGTACCTTTGTAAAGTTACATATGAATAAAATGTCTATGTTTAGCAACCATGACAAATACACTATTTTCGATAAAAGCTGGGTTCAACAGTATGTGCAATAAAAACGCATGAAATTATATTTGACAAGCTGATTCAGTTCGTGTAGCAATAACAAGATGACCCAGTTCCTGTAGCCATAATTTCTCTAGCATAACTTCTACTAATCTACGGAAGCTATGAGAAAGAAAACTAAACTTCAATTCATCTTAACTGTACTCAACTATAATAAACAAAATGAAACAAAACCAAAAGCAGAGCATAAGATAATCAAGATCATGACGACTAACTCGTAGTCATAACAGCACAATGCTGGGGCTCAGTCAGTTAAAGCATCTGTCTGGGGAAAATGGTCCCAGGTTCAATACCTGACCAGACAAAGATTTCACCCCCCTTCCTCCTTCCGCTAAACTTCCACTGGTGGTCTGAGTGCTTATCTTTCGTTTCAGAAGATAAAACAAGGTGTAACACACTAGTACGTGACAGATCCCAGGCCAATAGATAAGTTAATGGTAAAATTCTGTATGACATTGTAGGTAGGTATGTTAGCCACAATACACATCTACATGAAAACAAACTGACTGTGTTGTCTGACAATGTAGGTAGGTATGTAAGCCACAGTACACATCTACATGAAAACAAACAGATTGTGTTGTATGACAATGTAGGTAGGTATGTAAGCATTGTGTTGTGTGACAATGTAGGTAGGTATGTAAGCATTGTGTTGTGTGACAATGTAGGTAGGTATGTAAGCCACAGTACGCATCTACATGAAAACAAACAGATTGTGTTGTATGACAATGTAGGTAGGTATGTAAGCATTGTGTTGTGTGACAATGTAGGTAGGTATGTAAGCATTGTGTTGTGTGACAATGTAGGTAGGTATGTAAGCCACAGTACGCATCTACATGAAAACAAACAGATTGTGTTGTATGACAATGTAGGTAGGTATGTAAGCATTGTGTTGTGTGACAATGTAGGTAGGTATGTAAGCATTGTGTTGTGTGACAATGTAGGTAGGTATGTAAGCATTGTGTTGTGTGACAATGTAGGTAGGTATGTAAGGATTGTGTTGTATAACAATGTAGGTAGGTATGTAAGGATTGTGTTGTATAACAATGTCAAAGTGGATGCATCCCAGGAGGGCCAGGCTGTGTGGAGCATGCCACGATGATTCGGGAAGTAATCCAAAAAGCTAAAACAGAGAAGAAAGACCTCGAATTCGTATGGAACACAGGTTGATTCAACAGACATCGAAAACGAACATCCGACAAATGCTGAAAAAGTATTTCCATGATTTCTCGGTGTGGTTCTCCACAAAAATACACTACAGATTGGATAAATTTAAAAGTAGGTATAGCCTAGGGCTGTGCAATTTCTCCACTACTATTTGTGTTTGCAATGGAGGTCATCTTGAAGGCGGCAGTATGGACTTCAGGCCCATCTGACATCGAAAACTGACCCAAATGCCCGAGCTTAAAGCCTTCATAGACGACACCACAGCGCTTCTCACTAAAGAAGAGATAGGTGGAATCCTGAAGCAGTTGGACAAAGTCGTCGCCTCATCTTGGATGAATTTCTAGCCGGTAAAGTTATGGAGCCTCTCACTGCGGAATGGTAAAGTAGACACAATAGTAACGTTTACCGTCGCCAATCAGTCCATTCCACCAGTGACATAGGAACCAGTGAAAGCCTCCGAAGGTGGTATGATGACTCCCTGAAAGATACACAAAGGGGTAAGGAAACCAAGCAAACTGCAGTAGAAAACTTGCAGATAATAGACCGCTGTGATCTTCTTGGCAAATACAAAGTATGGTGCTTGCAGTTCATGCTGATTCCAAAGCTCGTCTGGCCTCTGTTGATATACCATATCTGCACTAGCACAGTGGAATCATTGGAGGCCAAAATCAATAAAGACACAAGGAATAGGCTTGGTGTCCCACCCAGTCTCACTGTCGTTGTACTCTATTGTCGCCAGGCAAAGTTGAAGCTACCCTTAAAATCAATCGCTGAGGAGTACAATGCAGGAAAGGTCAGACTTCATAGCATGCTTGAAGACTGCAGCTAATGTCGAGAAATCAATCCAAGCTGAGGACTGGTAGGAATGGAAAGTCCATAAGGCGCTGGTCGCGGCGAAAGAAAACCACATGGTCAGAGAAATAATCGGGCACACGCAAACCAACAGGCAGGGACTGGGATCAACAAAAATAGAATGATTGTCAAAGGTCAATGGAAGGCAAAACGAGATATGGTAAATACAATACATGAAGAAAGAAGATGCCACAAGACTTCAGAAGGCAGTTCAGCAAGACCAACAGGGGCAGTGGACGACTTGGGACAATGCACTCTAAAGAAGTCTGAGCTGGAATGACTTGTGGCATATGGTCCCTCTCAGAATCAGTTTCATTCTCAGATCTGTGTATGACCCCCTACCCTCGAATGCAAATCTGGCGAAAGGGGGCAATCAGATAATCGTGCTTGCCCACTATGCCAGGACAGACAGACAGTGGAACATGTCCAGAGCTCATGCAAATAGCGCTAACCCAAGGAAGATACACATGGAGGCACAATCAAATGCTTCAAGAGATCACACAAGCAATCAGCACTGCAACCAGCTCTGCCAGAGGAAGCAAACTCGCCACCAGAAGCTCCAACTACCTTCTACACGGCAGAAGGCAAGAAAATGTGGCCTGAAAAAGATGTGACACTCAGATCTTGTAAACTAGTCTGCTGCTTAGAGCAGATGACTGGGAGTGGACAGCACATCTTCCACAATAGAAAAACACTCAGAAATCATCAGCCAGAGTGATATGAGACTGGACATTTGAATCGAGCTCACTGTACCATGGAGAAAGCCCATATCTACAAAACTGACAAATATGCCAGTCTAGCCAGCAATTTGAGAAAATTTGGCTTTAAAGCCAGAGTCCTCGCCATAGATGTTGGAGCAAGGGGACTGATAGGTACGTCAGCCTATAATCTCATCAAACATCTCTCGATTTCGGGGAGAGAGAGAGGATCAGAGCCCTGAAGGCAATGGCAGAAGCAGCAGAAAAAAGCTGCAGCTGGATCTGGAACTGGAGGAACAAATGTGAACTTCATAAGACTTAATTACAATTCCCAGATATGTTGCTGGTGACCGATAGCCAAGTGGTTAAGGCATCCGTCACAAGGGTGACATTGCCTTGAGAAACCTGACCACCAGGATCACGGGTTCAATACCCGGAGGATGACACATTTGTAGAAAAACATACAAACAAACAAACAAACAAAAAACGGCAACAGCAGAAGAGCATGCATGACTTATGACCTGGATATGGCCCGGCCGCCCGGTAATAGTGGTGATAGTAATAGAAGGAAAAGTAGCAGTTGTTGTTGCCATTACTGTTGTGGCAGTAATACCACTGATGGTAGTAGCTAGGGCGTTGACGTTGTTGTTGTTATCACAAGAGCTATCGATAATCACACTAACATTGGTATCATCTCAAAAGTAACACTGCACAGACTCTTACAGCGCGAATGGAAAGTGTTTGTGATTTTCCTGAAATCGAGATAAAGGAAAAGTGAAGAAAAGGAAAAGACGACTGGAGAACAAGCAAGTTTGTCAAACCATGTGTGTGTGTGTGTGTGTGTGTGTGTGTGTGTGTGTGTGTGTGTGTGTGTGTGTGTGTGTGTGTGTGTGTGTGTGTGTGTGTGTGTGTGTGTGTGTGTGTGTGTGTGTGTGTGTGTGTGTGTGTGGGCTGTTTGTTGACTAGATGTGTGCCTGTAAGCTTGTCATGATATGTATGCATTGTGTTTCCTCCTTGCTGTTGTTGTCAGCCATTATGTTGTGTGGATATGGGTGTGTATATGAATTTATATACGTGTGTATGTGTGTGTGCTGGCATGTGGGTATATGCATGTATTTCCTGTTATTTGTTTTTTTCATTTTTTACTTGTTTATTTATCTACATACTCCTTTATTTTGTATCTATGTATTTAACATATTTACTTACTTACTTACTTACTTACTTACTTACATACATACATATGTACTTACTTACTCACTTCCTTTCTTCTTTCCTTCCTTCTTTCTTTCCTTCCTTCCTGACTTACTTTCAGACCTACCTATATCCTCTTTTCTTTTCTCAGAAGTTAACAACAGACTGGCAGAGCTGTGATTAAGGAAATGTTGTCTTCACTTCGAGGTGATAAACAGCTGAGACTTTGTGCATTGAACGGGGGGGGGGGGGTGGAAGGTCTGTCATGTAAGAAGAGTTTACAAAAACTAGCTAGTTATGTTGTGATTCAGACTTTTATTTGTTACTATATTATATGTATGTACATTATTTATATATTTATATGTATGTATATTCCTTTTTTGAAGATAAGATACAGGTACATATGTCATTTATATGTAACCAGGATTATTCCAATGATAGGCTGATACAATGCTAATATAAAAACACAGACTAGGTAAACATAGGCTCGGTAGGACCTCGAGACCTGGCCAGCTCATGGCTTTATGTGCAGGCTTAAGGCTTGTGTCATGATCACCATACACATGGCACTTGTAATGTTGGTGCATACGGAATTCGTTCCGAACGAGTAGACGCCGTCTTGAGGAACTGAAACTGAAATTGTTGCTATCATGTCTTCTTCATCTTCTTCTGCTGTTCCTCCTTCCTCTTCTTTTTAATCGTCCTTTTCCTCTTCTTTTTCTCCTTGTTTCGTCTTCTCCTTGTTTTTCTTCTTCTTTCTTCTTCTTCTTTTCCCTCACCCCTCTCTTCTTCTTCTCCATTTTCTTCTTCTTTTCTTTTTCTTCCTTTTCTTTCTTTCTTTTTTTCTTTCTTCTTCTTTCTTTCTATCTTCCTTTCTTTTTGTCTGTCTGTCTTTCTTTCTTTCATTCGTTCTCTCTTCTTTTCCTTCTTCATCATCATCATCTTCTTGTTCTTCCTCTACTTCTACATTATCTTTTTCTTCTTCTTCTCTCTTCTCTTTTTTTCCTTTTCGTCTTCGTCTTCTTCTTCTTTTTTTTCCTTTTCTTTTTCTTCTCCTTCATCGTCTTCTTCTTCTTGATTTTAAAGGGGATTGCTGCACCAAGACAACCCAAAAAAAAGGCAAAAGA
>JAPXFY010005590.1:5000-14662 GCA_030674185.1 Monoplex corrugatus
GAAGAGAATGAGAAGAAGAAGAAGAATGCAGAGAAGAAGAAGGAAGAAGAAAAGAAGAAGAATGCGAAAAGAAGAATGAAGAAGAAGAATGCGAAAGAAGAATGCGAAGAAGAGAAGAAAATGCGAAGAAGAAAGAAGAAGAATGCGAAGAAGAAGAAGAATAAGAAGAAGAAGAAGAAGAATAGAAGAAGAAGAAGAAGAAAGAAGCGAAGAAAGAAGAATGCGAAGAAGAAGAAGACGAAGAAAGAAGAAGAAGAAGTAAGAAGAAGAAGAAAGAAGAATGAGAAGAAGAAGAAGAAGAATGAAGAAGAGAAGGAAGAAGAGAAGAAGAAGAAAAAGAAGAATGCGAAGAAGAATGCGAAGAAGAATGCGAAGAAATGCGAAGAAGAAAGAAGAAAGCGAAAAGAAGAAGAGAAGAGAAGAAGAAGAAGAAGAAGAAAGGAAGAAGAATGCGAAGAAAGAAGAAGAAGAGAAGCAAGAAGAAGAAGAATGCGAAGAAGAAGAAGAATGCGAAGAAGAAGAAGAAGAGCAAAGAAGGAAGGAAGAAGAAGGAAAGAAGGAAGAGGAAGGAAGAAGAAGAAGAGAAAGAAGAAGAAGAATGCGAAGAAGGAGAAGAAGAAGAAGAATGCGAAGAAGAAGAGAATGCGAAGAAGAAGAAGAAGATGCGAAAGAAGAAGAAGAATGCAAGAAGAAGAAGAATGCGAAGAAGAAGAAGAAGAAGAATGCAAGAGAAGAAGAAGAAGAAGAAGACGAAAAGAAGAAGAGAAGAAAAGCGAAGAAGAAGAGAAGAAATGCGAAGAAAAGCGAAGAAGAAGAAAGAAGAAGAATGCGAAGAAGAAGAGAAGAAGAAGAATGCGAAGAAGAAGAAGAAGAAGAAGAAGATGCGAAGAAAGAAGAAGAATGAAGAAGAATGAAGAAGAAGAAATGCGAAGAAGAAGAAGAAGAAAGAAGAAGAAGGAAAGAAGAAGAAGAAGAATGACGAAGAAGAATGCGAAAGAATGCAGAAGAAGAAGAAATCGAAGAAGCGAAGAAGAATGCAAGAAGAAGAAGAATGCAAGAAGAAGAAGAAGAATGCGAAGAAGAAGAAGAAGAAGGAAGAAGAATGAAGAAGAAGAAGAATGCGAGAAGAAGAAGAAGAAGAAGAAGAAGAAGAATGAAGAAGAAGAGAGAAGAAGAAGAAGAAGAATGCGAAGAAGAAGAAGAAGAAGCGAAGAAGAATGCGAAGAAGAAGAAGAATGCGAAAAGAAGAATGAGAAAAGAAGAATGAGAAGAAGAAGAAGAAGAATGCGAAGAAGAAGAAGAAGAAGAAGAAGAAAAGGAAAGAAGAAGAAGAAGAAGAATGCAAGAAAGAAGAAGAAAAGAAGAATGAAGAAGAAAAGAAGAATAAGAAGAAGAAAGAAGAGAAGAAGAAAAGAAGAAGAATCGAAGAAGAAGAAGAGAAGAGAAGAATGGAAGAAGAAGAAAGAAGAAGAATGCGAAGAAGAAGCAGAAGAATGCAAGAAGAAGAATGCGAAGAAGAAGAAAATGCAAGAAGAAGAAGAAGAAGAAGAAAGAAATGCAAGAAAGAAGAATGCGAAGAAGAAGAAGAAGAAGAAGCGAAGAAGAAGAAGAAGAAGGAAGAAAGAAGAAGAATGCAAGAAGAAGAAGAATGAAGAAAGAAGAAGAAAATGGAAAAGAAGAAGAAAATGCAAGAAGAAGAAGAATGCGAAGAAGAAGAAGAAGAATGCGAAGAAGAAGAAGAATGGAAGAAAAGAAAGAAGGAGAAGAATGCGAAGAAAAGAATGCGAAAAAAGAGAAGAATGCAAGAAGAAACGAAGAGAAGAATGCGAAGAAGAAGAAGAATGCGAAGAGAAAAGAAGAATAAGAAGAATGCGAAGAAGAATCGACCATTCTATCATGCTCACACGTCTCCATAAAGTGTTTGGTATCTCTGACATCGCTCTGTCTTGGTTCCAGTCCTACCTTTCCAATCGCACTCAAACAGTCTCTGTCTGTTGTTCATCCTCTGCACCCGCTACCGTCCAGTTTGGTGTGCCCCAAGGCTCTGTCTTAGGTCCCATCCTATTTGTGCTGTACACACAACCCCTCTCTGAAATTATGCGACTTCACTCTATGTCCCATCATAGCTTTTCTGATGACAACCAACTCTATACTTCTGGTTCCCTCCCACAACTGCCCTCTATAATCAGACAAACCCAAGGCTGCATTTCTGATGTTCACTCCTGGATGACTGTAAACAAACTTCAACTCAACCCCATTAAAACTGAACTTAGCCTTATCTCTACCACCACATTGGCTAAGTGTTCTTCCCTTCCTCTGTCTGTCTCTCTGCTTGGATCTGACATTCCACTATCTTCCACTGTCCGCAATCTTGGAGTCACTCTTGATAACACCCTGTCCTTTGAAAAACACGTCCAGAATGTTTGCAGATTATGCTATCTTGAGATACGCAGAATTTCTTCTATTCGCAATATCCTCTCTGTCGAAGCCACCAAAACTCTCCTCTGTGCCTTTGTTCTCTCTCGTCTCGACTACTGCAACTCCCTCCTCTCGGGCTGTCCTTTCTCTCTCATTCAAAAGCTTCAAAAAGTCCAAAACAATGCTGCTAGGCTCATCTTCAGAAAATCTCGTTCCTCTCATGTCACTCCTCTTCTCAAATCTCTTCACTGGTTACCTGTTGAAAAGAGAATTCGCTACAAGATTGCTTTGTTATGTTTTAAGTCTCTCAACGGTCTTGCACCCCCTTACATCTCTGACCTCCTCCATCTGTACACCCCCTCTCGTCAACTTCGTTCCTCGGCTGATACTCGTACCTTCCGCATACCATTCTGTCGCACTAAAACTTATGGTCAACGCTCCTTTTCCTATCAGGCCCCTGTAATCTGGAATCAGCTCCCTGTCTCTGTTCGCCACTCTGCAACTCTCACTTCTTTCAAGTCCTCTCTGAAAACCCATCTCTTCCAGTCCCTCTCATGATACTTATAAAGACTCTACCACCTAACTTCCCCAAATCCCCCCCTTGTTGTCTTTTGAGCCTTGAATGTCGGCTGGTGTGTGTGTGCGTGTGTGTGTGTGTGTGTGTGTGTGTGTGTGTGTGTGTGTGTGTGTGTGTGTGTGTGTGGTGTTTGGTTGTGTCTGCGTGATACCTGTAAGCGCTTAGGGCTCTTGTTTTCATCAGATTAGGCGCTATATAAATGCTCTTTATTATTATTATTATAAGAATGCGAAAAGAAGAATGCGAAGAAGAATGCGAAGAAGAAGAAGAATGCGAAGAAGAATGCGGAGAAGAAGAATGCGAAGAAGAAGAATGCGAAGAAGAATGAGAAGAAGAAGGCGAAGAAGAAGAAGAAGAATGCGAAGAAGAAGAAGAATGCGAAGAAGAAGAAGAATGCGAAGAATAAATATGCAAAGAAGAAGAACTAGAAGAAGAATGCGAAGAAGAAGAATGCGAAGAAGAAGAATGGGAAGAATGCGAAGAAGAAGAATGCGAAGAAGAAGACGAAGAAGAAGAAGAAGAAGAAGAAGACGAAGAAGAAGAAGAAGAAGAAGAAGAAGAAGAAGAAGAAGAAGAATGCGAAGAAGAAGAAGAAGAAGAAGAAGAAGAAGAAGAAGAAGAAGAAGAAGAAGAAGAAGAAGAAGAATACGAAGAATACGAAGACGAATACGAAGACGAATACGAAGACGAATACGAAGACGAATACGAAGACGAATACGAAGAAGAATACGAAGAAGAATACGAAGAAGAATGCGAAGAAGAATGCGAAGAAGAATGCGAAGAAGAATGCGAAGAAGAATGCGAAGAAGAAGGCGAAGAAGAAGGCGAAGAAGAAGGCGAAGAAGAAGGCGAAGAAGAAGGCGAAGAAGAAGGCGAAGAAGAAGGCGAAGAAGAAGGCGAAGAAGAAGGCGAAGAAGAAGGCGAAGAAGAAGGCGAAGAAGAAGGCGAAGAAGAAGGCGAAGAAGAAGGCGAAGAAGAAGGCGAAGAAGAAGGCGAAGAAGAAGGCGAAGAAGAAGGCGAAGAAGAAGGCGAAGAAGAAGGCGAAGAAGAAGGCGAAGAAGAAGGCGAAGAAGAAGAAGAATGCGAAGAAGAAGAAGAATGCGAAGAAGAAGAAGAATGCGAAGAAGAAGAAGAATGCGAAGAAGAATGCGAAGAGGAAGAAGAAGAATGCGAAGAAGAAGAAGAAGAAGAATGCGAAGAAGAAGAAGAAGAAGAATGCGAAGAAGAAGAAGAAGAAGAATGCGAAGAAGAAGAAGAAGAATACGAAGAAGAAGAAGAAGAATACGAAGAAGAAGAAGAAGAATACGAAGAAGAAGAAGAAGAATACGAAGAAGAAGAATACGAAGAAGAAGAAGAAGAATGCAAAGAAGAAGAATGCGAAGAAGAAGAAGAAGAAGAATGCGAAGAAGAAGAAGAAGAATGCGAAAGAAAGAAAGAAGAATGCGAAGAAGAAGAGGAAGAATGCGAAGAAGAAAAATACGAAGAAGAAGAGGAAGAAGGAGAAGAAGAAGAAGAAGAAGAAGGAGAGGAATAAGAATGCGAAAAAGGAGAAGAATGCGAAGAAGAATGCGGAGAAGAAGAATAATGCGAAGAAGAAGAGGAAGAAGAAGAAGAAGAAGAATGCGAAGAAGAAGAGAAAGAAGGAGAAGAAGCAGAAGAAGCAGAAGAAGAAGAAGAAGAAGAATGCGAGGAAGAAGAATGCGAAGAAGAAGTGAAGAAAGGAAGAATGGGAGGAATGCGAAGAAGGAGAAAGAATGAGAAGAAGGAGAAAAAGAAGAATGCGAGAAGAATGCGAAAGGGAAAAAGGAAGGAAGAAGCGAAGAAGAGAAGAAGAGAAGAAGGAAGAAGAGAAAGAAGAAAGAATACGAAGAAGAAGAAGAAATGCGAGAAGAGAAGAAGAAGAATGCGAAGAAGAAGAAGAATGCGAAGAAGAAGAAGCGAAAAGAAGAAGAATGGAAGAAGAAGGAAAAGAAGAAGAATGCGAAGAAGAAGAAGAATGCGAAGAAGAAGAAGAAAAAGAAGAAGAAGAAGAAGAAGAGAAGAAGAAGAAGAAGGAAGAGAAGAAGAAGAAGAAGAATGCGAAGAAGAAGAAGAAGAAGAAGAAGAAGAAGAGAAGAAGAAGAAGATAAGAAGAAGAAGAATGGAAGAAAGAAGAAGCGAAGAAGAAGAAGAAGAAGAAGAAGAAGAAGAAGAAAAAGAAGAAGAAGAGAGAAGAAGAGAAGAAAGGAAGAATGCGAAAATGCGAAAAGAAGAAGAAGAAGAAGAATGCGAAGAAGAAGAAGAATGCAGAAGAGAAGAATGCGAAGAAGAGAAGAATACGAAGAAACGAAGAGAATGCGAAGAAAATGCGAAGAGAATGCGAAGAAGATGCGAAGAAGAATGCGAAGAAGAGAAGAGAATGCGAAGAAGAAGAAGAATGCGAAGAAGAAATGCGAAGAAGAAGAAGAATGGAAGAAGAAGAAGAAGAAGAAGAAGAATGCGAAGAAGAAAGAAGAATGCAGAAGAAGAAGAATGCGAAGAGAAGAAGAAGGAAGAAGAAGAAGAAGAAGAAGAAGAAGAATGCGAAGAAGAAGAAGAATGCGAAGAAGAAGAAGAAGAAGAAGAAGAAGAAAAGAAGAAGAATAAGAAGAGAAGCGAAGAAGAGAGAAGAATGCGAGAAGAAGAAGAAGGAAGAAGAAGAAGAAAAAGGAGAAGAGAAGAGAAGAAGAAGAATGGGAAGAAGCGGAAAAATGAAAAAGAAGAAGAAGAAGAAGAATGGAAGAAGAAGAAGAATGTAGAAGAAGAAGAATGCGAAAGAAGAAGAACGAAGAGAACGAAGAGAATGCGAAGAAGAAGCAAGAGAATGCGAAGAAGAAGGAAGAAGAATGCGAAGAAGTAGAAGAAAATGCGAAGAGAAGAAGAAGAATGCGAAGAAGAAGAATGGAAGAATCGAAGAAAGAAGGAGAAGAAAGAAGAAGAAGAAGAAGAAGAAGAAGAAGAAGAAGAAGAAGAAGAAGAAGAAGAAGATGCGGAGAAAAAGAATGGAAGAAGAAGAAGAAGAATGAATGAGAAGAAGAATGCGAGAAGAAGAAGAAGAAGAATGCGAAGAAGAAAGAAGAATGCGAAGAAAGAAAGCGAAGAAGAAGAAGAATGCGAAGAAGAATGCGAAGAAGAAGGAAGGAAAAGAATGCGAAGAAGAAGAAATGCGAAGAAGAAGAAGAAGAAGAAGAAGAATCGAAGAAGAAGAAGAAGCGAAAGAAGAAGAAGAATGCGAAGAAGAAGAAGAATGTGAAGAAGAAGAATGCGAAGAAGAAGAAGAAGAAGAAGAAAGAATGCGAAGAAGAGAAGAAGAAGAAGCGAAGAAGAAGAAAGAATGCGAAGAAAAGAAGCGAAGAAGAAGAAGAAGAAGAGAAGAAGAAGAAGAAGAAAGAAGAAGAAGAAGAAGGAGGAGAAGAAGAAGAAGAAGAAAGAAGAGAAGAAGAAGAAGAAGAAAGCGAAGAAGAAAGGAAGAAGAAAAAAGAGAATGCGAAGGAGAAAGAAGAAAGAAGAGAAGAGAAGAGAGAGAGAGAAGAGAAGAAAGAGAAGAAGAGAGAGAAGAAGAAGAGAGAGGAGAGAAGGAAAGAGGAGAGAAGAGGAAGAGAAGAGAGAGAGAAGAAGAGAGAAAAGAAAGCGAGAAGAGAGAAGGAGAGAAAAGCGAAGAGAAAGAAAAAAGAGAGAAGAAGAGAAAAAAGAAGAGAAGAGGAAGAGCGAAGAGAGAAAGATGAAAAAAGAGGAGAGAGAAGAGAATAGAGAAGAGAATGCGAGAAGAGAGAGAGCGAAGAAAGAAGAAGAAGCGAGAAGAGAAGAAGAGAAGGAAGAGAGAATGGAAGAAGAAAAAAGAAGAGAGAGAAGAAAGGAGAAGAGGAGAAAGAGAGGAGAGACAAGAGAGCGAAGAGAAGAAGAAGAAGAAGAAGAGAAAGAGAGATGGAGAAGAAATGGAGAGAAGAGAGAAGAAGAGAGAAGAAGAGAGAAGAAAGAAAAAAAGAGAAGAAGAGAGAGAGAGAAGAGAAGAAGGAGAAGAAAAGAGAGAAGAAGAGATGAAGAGAAGAGAAGGAAAAGAGAAGAGAAGAAGGAAGAGAAGGGAGAATGGAAGAGAGAAGAGAAGAAGAGAAGAAGAAGAAACGAAGAAGAATGCGAAGAAGAGAAGAAGAAGAGAAGAAGAAGAGAGAAGAGAAAGAAAAAAGAAAGAGAAGAAAAGAAGAGAAGAAAAAAGAGAGAAGAAAGAGGAGAACGAGAGAAAAGAAGAAAGAGAGAAGATGCGAAAGATCAAAAAAGAAGGAGAAAGAAGAAGAAGAAGAAGAAAGGAAAAGAAGAAAGAAGAAGAAGAAAAGAGAAAAGAAAAAGAAGAAAAGAAAGAAAGAAAAGAAGAGAAGAAGAAGAAGAGAAAGAAGAAAAGGAAAATGCAAAAGAGAAGAAATGAGAAAAAAAAAGAGAAGAAAGGAAAAAAGAAAAAAGAGAAGAGAAGGAAGAAGAGAAGAAAGAAGAAGAAGAAGGAAAAAAAAAAGAAGAAGAAAAAAAGAAAAGGATGCAAAAAAAGGAAGAAGAGAAGAAGGAAGAAAGAAGAAGAAGAAAAGAAGAAGAAGAAAAGAAGAGAAGGTGCGAAGAAAGAAGAAGCAAGAAGAAGAAGAAGGAAGAAGAGAAGAAGAAGATAGAAGGGGAAGAAGGAAGCGAGAAAGAAGAGAAGAAGAGGAGAAGAAGAAGCGAAGAGAAGAATGCGAAGAGAAAGAAGAAAAGAGAAGGAAAGAAGAAGAAGAAGGAGAGAAGGAAGAAAGAAGAGAGAAGAGAAGAAAGAGAAAAAGAGAACGAAGAAGAGAGGAGAAGAAGAAGAAGAGAAAAGAAAAGAGAGAGAAGAAGAAGAGAAGAAGAAAAGAGAAGAGAGAAAAAGAAGAGAAGAAAGAGGAAGAGAAGAAGAAGAAGAGAAAGAAGAAGAGAACGAGAGAGAAGAAAAGAGCAAAAACAAGGAGATAAGAAAAGGAGAAGAAGAGAGAAGAGAGGAAGATAAAAGAGAAGAAGAGAAGGAAAGAAAAAAGAAGAAGAAGAGAGAAAAGGAAGAAGAAAAGAAGAAGAAAAGAAAAAGAAGAAGAAGAAGAAGAATGGAAGAAGAAGAAGAAGGAAGGAAGAAGAAGAAGAAGAAGAAGAAAGAGAAGAAGGAAGAGAAGAAGGAGAAGAATCGAAAAGAAAAGAGAAGAAGAAGATGCGAGAAGAGAAGAGGAAGAGAAGAATGCAAAAGAGAAGAATGAGAGAAGAAGAAGGAAAGAAGAAGAAGAATGCAAAGGAATGGAGAAGAATCGAAGAGGAAGAAGGCAAGAAGAGAGAAGGGGGGGGGGGGGGGGGGGGGGGGGGGGGGGGGGGGGGGGGGGGGGGGGGGGGGGGGGGGGGGGGGGGGGGGGGGGGGGGGGGGGGGGGGGGGGGGGGGGGGGGGGGGGGGGGGGGGGGGGGGGGGGGGGGGGGGGGGGGGGGGGGGGGGGGGGGGGGGGGGGGGGGGGGGGGGGGGGGGGGGGGAAAAAAAAAAAAAAAAAAAAAAAAAAAAAAAAAAAAAAAAAAAAAAAAAAAAAAAAAAAAAAAAAAAAAAAAAAAAAAAAAAAAAAAAAAAAAAAAAAAAAAAAAAAAAAAAAAAAAAAAAAAAAAAAAAAAAAAAAAAAAAAAAAAAAAAAAAAAAAAAAAAAAAAAAAAAAAAAAAAAAAAAAAAAAAAAAAAAAAAAAAAAAAAAAAAAAAAAAAAAAAAAAAAAAAAAAAAAAAAAAAAAAAACGAAGAAGAAGAAGAAGAAGAAGAGAAGAGAATGAAGAAGAAGAATGAAGAAGAGAAGAATGCGAAGAGAGAAGAAAGAATGGAAGAGAAGAAGATGAAGAGAATCGAAGAAGAAATGCGAGAAAAGAGAATGCGAAGAGAGAATGCGAAGAGAATGCGAAGAAGAAGAAGAAGAATGCGAAGAAGAAGAGATGCGAAGAAAGAAGAAGAATGCAGAAAAGAAGAATGCGAAGAAGAAGAAGCAAGAATGCGAAGAAGAAGAAGAATGGAAGAAGAAGAAAGAAGAGAATGAGAGAAGAAGAAGAATGACGAAGAAGAAGAAGAATGCGAAGAAGAAGAGAACGAAGAGAGAAGAAGACGAAGAATGAAGAGAATGCGAAGAAGAAGAAGAGAATGCGAAGAAGAAGAAGAAGAATGAAGAAGAAGAAGAAGAGAAGAAGAATGCGAAGAAGAAGAGGAAGAAAGAAGAAAGAATGCGAAGAAGAAGAAGAATGCAGAAGAAGAGAAGAAGAAGAAGAACGAAGAAAAGAAGTGAAGAAAAGAAGAAGAAAATGAAGAAGAAGAATGGAAGAAGAAGAAGAAGGAAGAGAAGAAGAAGAAGAAGAATGCGAAGAAGAAGAAGCGAAGAAGAAGAAGCGAAGAAAGCGAAGAGAAGAAGAGAATGAAGAAGAATGCGAAGAAGAAGAAAAATGCGAAGAAGAAGCGAAGAATGCGAAAAGAATGCGAAGAAAGAAGAAGAATGCGAAGAAGAATGCGAAGAAGAGAGAAGAATGCGAAGAAGAAAAATGCGAAGAAGAAGAAGAATGCGAAGAAGAAGAAGAATGCGAGAAGAAGAAGAAGAATGCGAAGAAGAAGAAGAAGAATGCGAAGAAGAGAAGGAAAGAAGAAGAAGAAGAAAAA
>JAPXFY010005591.1:0-2500 GCA_030674185.1 Monoplex corrugatus
CTTCTCTGTCGTTGAACGTATTGCAATAATTGTGATAATGATAATATAATGTATAAAAATATAACAATAATAATATAATAATAATAATAATAATAATAATAATGATAATAATGGTGATGATGATGATGATGATGATGATGATGATGATGAGATGATGATGATGATGATGATGATGATGATGATGACGACGACGAGGAGGACGACGACGACGACGACGACGATGATGATGATGATGCACAATTGTGACGCTTAATCCTAAAAAAAAAGATCCCCTAAGCGTTGCCAACAACAAAGATACGTATAAAGAAAACAACGCACATACCAAACAGCATCAAAAATATACATTCATCAAATTATGCAATCATTACATTAATTAACACACACACGCACACACACGCACACAAACATACACACACACACGTGCGCACACATACACACACACGCACACACGCACGCACGCACGCACACAGACACACACAAACACAACACACACCACACAAACACACAAACACACAAACACACACACGCACACATACACACATACGCACACACGCACGCACACAGACACACACAACGCACACACACACACACACACGCACGCACGCACGCACACAGACACACACACACGCACACACGCACAAACACGCACACACACGCACAACACACACACACACACACACACACACACACACTAACCCGTGCGTACGTGCACCCACACACACACAGAGCAGGGTAGCAAAAGAAAAAAAAAAGAAAAAAAGGATAATGAAAGGAATGTTTATCAAGATGTGAAAAGAGTTGTTTTCAGAGAGGACCTGAACAATGACAGAAAATCAGAACACAGGATGTTTGTTCCATGAAGATGGGGCCTGTCAGGAAAAAGCATGTTGGCCAACGGTTTTGGTAGGAAAGCAAGGGTAGCAGAGGAGATGGGTTTCAAATGAGGAGCTCAACTGTCTGTACCCTGTTTGTTGAAGTCTGATGGGTCCAGGCCACTTTCCTCCTGCAGTCATGACATTAGTCTTTGACTTGTTTCGCTGTGACATCATCTATTTCTGACCTGTCCTGGTGTGTTTTGACATCCCTTCTGTTGTAGACTGTGTTGTTATGACGTCATCTCTGACGGATCCTGTCTCGCTGTGACGTCATGTCTCATTCCCCTCCTCCTCCCCCCCCCCCCCCCCTGCCAGCGTCTAACGTCGTCCGCCTTGATTTGGCTGTCCACATCTGTGTTATGAATGTGTTTTTTCATCGTGTATGTCTTGTCAATATGTGTGTCTTTTCAAATGTGTGTCACGTCAGCATATGCTTAGTTCCTTTTATATGTCTCCTAGCCCCTGCCCTTTCTTCCAGTGTTTAGACGTAACTAGTGTACTACCATGTCCACCATGACATCACTTCTGCTTCGTAATGCCTGCTATGATGTCACCATTGACTTTACTCGATGAGTCTGACGTCACGTATAATCATCTTCATTCCTGTCCTAGAGAAGGAACGTTCTCCCACCCACCCCTCACTCTTTAAAAATAATCTCTCTCTCTCCCTTTCTCAGTCTCTCTCTTTCTCTCTCTCTCTCTTGCGGGCCTCTGTAGCTCAGTTGGTTTGAGCGTCGGATTCACATGCTAATGGTTGTGGGTTCGAATCCCGGGTGGCCTACATTAAATCTGGCCTTCTCACTGTCCCATCTTAGCATCATTGTTGTTCTGGTGGTGTCAGTATAAGATTAGATAAGTCCCCCATTGCCCCCATTTTCCTGGGATGGTTATCCCCGTCGGCCATATCACCTGAGGTGGGTGCTGACGTAAAACTGAATCAAATCAATCAATCAATCAATCTCTCTCTCTCTCTCTCTCTCTCTCTCTCACTCTCTCTCTCTCTCTCTCTCTATCTATCTATCTATCCAGCTATCTATCTCTTCTATCTATCTATCTATCTATCTAACTATCCGTCTATCTCTCTATCTCTCTGTCTCTCTGTCTGTCTGTCTGTCTCTCTCTCTTTCTCTGTCTCACTATCTATCTGTCCGTCTATCTATCTATCTGTCTGTCTTTCTATCTATCTATCCATCTATCTATCCATCTATCTATCCATCTATCTATCTATTTATCTATCTATTTATCTATCTATCTATCTATCTGTCTGTCTGTCTATCTATCTCTCTGTCTCTCTCTGTCTCTCTCTATGTCTGTCTCTGTCTCTGTCTCTGTCTCTCTTTCTCTCTCTTTCTCTCTCTCCCTCTCTTCTCTCTCTCTCAATCTCTCTCTCTTTGACTATAAATTGTAGCAACAGTACATGTGACAAGACTGTGATTTGACATGGCTGTCATTGTAAATGGTGAAGTGGAAAAAGCAGCATCCAGTTGTTCACTTCTGCATTGATTACAAGTTTGCTTTAATGCCATGAGTTGTTTTTAACCACTCTTGTTAAAGCCTTCAGGGCTATGATTCATTTTTAGCTCGTTTGTTAAAGTCTTCAGGGCTATGATTCATTTTTAGCTCGT
>JAPXFY010005591.1:7500-14662 GCA_030674185.1 Monoplex corrugatus
CAAACAAGACTGTCTTGAAGGAGGCAGACACAAGAAGATCGTTAATAAAGAAGATAAGGAAAAGACAGGCAACATCTATAGACCATTTTATGAGGAAAGGGGAATTAGAGCACTTGGTCACAACAGGAAAGCTGGAGGGAAAGAGAGCATCCGGTAGACCCAGAGAGAAAATATTGGACGGACTTGCAGGGTGGCTGAGGACAGAGAGGGTGGAAGATGTGCCTGAGGCAACAAAGGATAGATACATATGGAGGGCCATGATCGCCAACGCCATGCGGCAGGGCACTTGATGATGACCCAAGGATGATCTTCACTTTAAAATTAAAAGCTTTCCTCCCCTATCCCAACCCTTCACTAACTACAGACATGGACAGACAGACAACTATCTCTGTCACTCTGCCTGCTTCAACTTCAGCCTCAGTGTACGTATAGAGGAACAGGTAGCGTGGACAGCCAGCATGGACAGGTGTGTGTAGTTGACAGTGTGTGCAACTCTTGGCATGGACGTGTTATCATTCCTACCTCTGGTTCCAGCAAACTGGTCACTCGTGCATTCGACATTTGACGTGTCTACGTTCTTTATCGTCGCCTTTCGTCATCCACAGTTGTTCCAACCACCATCCCCCATCCTCCCCACTCACAGCAGCCGGTGCAACATAGTGCGCCATGTTAACTCTTGTCACCCCAGTACCCGGAAAGGATGGATAGTGTCAGGCATATAACGGGTTGATGGCTTAAGGTTTTCAAAGAGCACAACACACAATAAACATCTACACAGTTGTCAGATAGATATAGATAAAGATAGATAGATATTATCACACAGCAAGCTCCAAGCTAAAATCACTCTTATGTCCTATCTGCAAACAATTTTGTGAAAGGGCCAAAATCCCTAATACAACATTAGGTGGTTTCGCTTTGCGCCTGATCATAGACATGGATAAAGAACAGACAGGCAACTCGTTCTGTAACATTACAGACACGGATAGGGAGACATACAATATGTTCTGTCACACTTATGCGAAAAAAATCATAGAAAGGAATTGGAAAAGGAATGAACGTAGATTTGATATCATACGCGCTTATGTGAGAGAAACGAAGGGTGTGTGTGTGTGTGTGTGTGTGTGTGTGTGTGTGTGTGTGTGTGTGTGTGTGTGTGTGTGTGTGTGTGTGTGTGTGTGTGTGTGTGTGTGTGTGTGTGTGTGTGTGTACATATATACATCTGTATATATATATATATCTATTCATATGTATATGTATATACATTTTTTGTTCTATTTTTTGTAACGTTTTTTGCGAGAAAATAGACGTAACAGGGACAGACACAGGCACTACCATACGTAAACATTCGCATAACTATTGTATGACAGGCTGAGTTTGATGTTGTTTGTTAGTTATCTGTGAATGAAACAGACACAGACATAACAGAACATTCTGTTCTTGTTCATCGTCTAATAGACTGGCTACATCAGGCAATGAATGATGCCGGCTGCCATGGAGCTTGGTGGTCAGAGTAGCTGTGGTCGGCCATGTCTCATGTCGTATAGCTTGGGGTGAGGTGACATCGCTGCAATGTATGTTCATCTGTCCCTGGTCCTCTTGACCACATAGTCAGGATAGTGAGGTGTTAATCTGAACTTGCAGTTAACTCTTTGAATCGTGTAACCTGTCCACCAGCATCCTGCATTGTCAATCATACTAGCAAAGCAAAAACTTAAACCTTTGACTCCCTACAGGAAGCTGGTGGATAGGGTGAGGGAGTCAAAGGGTTAGGTTTTTGCAGTTGCCGGATAGGGTTTGGCAGTTAAAAGGCTAATACGGGCATAGAGCCAGTGGTGGCTGGTGCAGAGCCTTTCAGGACCATTTGTGGAGACCCTGTGGGAGAATCAGGGCGTGTATTGTGTAGACTGTTTCATAAAAAATAGTCAGACATGAATATGTGTCATGTGGACAAAAGGTGGTGATTTCCCCATTCCCTCCCTCGGTCCCCGCCCCCCCCCCCCCCCCCCCCCTTCGTTTCTCTCACATAAGCGCGTATGATATCAAATCTACGTTCATTCCTTTTCCAATTCCTTTCATTCTCATCTAAGTGGCGCTGTAGTGAAGTAATGCTCATCAAACATAGCAGCTGTAGGCTTTGTATCCACTAAATGAAACACGTCATGTCAAAAATACCGAACCATATATTATATACATAATTATAATAAAAACTGTTTTCTTTCTACCGTACCGTACGCCTTTTGTTGACGCAAGTCACGAAAAATCCTCATTCTTTCCTGCGATAAGTTAAGTGTCCTTCTGCTTTGAAAATATGGTGTATATGTCTTCAACTGTGCTATTCGTACTGTCTAAAAATTAACTTTGGTGAACGTGCGTTCAGTGGGTTTTTTTTTTAGCAACTGGAGCTATGTTTGTCAGTCTGAAAGATGTAGCTGGCCTGGCAGGTTGGCGGGGTAGGCGAGCTAGGAAACTTGTAATATCATCATTATCATCATCATCATCATGTGCCCTGCCGCATGGCGTTGGCAATCATGGCCCGCCATATGCATCTATCCTGCAAGTACATCTTCCACCCTCTCTGTCCTCAGTCACCCTGCAAGTCCGTCCAGTATTTTTTCGATGGGTCTAACTGGTATTCTCTTTCCCTCCAACTTTCCTGTTGTGACCAGGTGCTCTAATTCCCCTTTCCTCATAAAATGTCCTATAAATTTTGCTTGTCTCTTCCTAATCTTCTGCATCAATGATCTTCTTGTGTCTGCCTCCATCAAGACTGTCTTCGTGGGAACGATCATCCCACCAGACGACAGATGCACATCAGAAATAGCCAGCAGAATCGGCCAAGCCAAAACAACATTCAAGAAGATGAAAAGCATTCTTACCAACAAATGCCTATCAATTAACATCAGGAAGACAGTTCTTGAATGTTATATAAAATCAATACTGTTATACGGTTGTGAGGAGTGGACAGTCAACAAGCAAAGCCAGAACAAGATTGAGGCAACCGAGATGTGGTTTCTAAGAAGAATGTTGAGAGTTCCATGGACAGCAAAGAAAACAAACGAGACAGTCTTGATGGAGGCAGACACAAGAGAATCATTCATAAGAAAAACTAGGAAAAGACAGGCAACATTTATAGGCATTTTATGAGGAAAGGGAAAATTGGAGCACCTGGTCACAACAGGAAACCTGGAGGGGAAGTGAGCACTAGGTAGGCCCAGGGAGAATTATTGGACGGACTTGCAGAGTGGCTGAAAACAGAGAGGGTGGAAGATGTGCTTGCGGCAACAAGGGAGAGAAACAGATGGAAGGCCATGATCGCCAACGCCATGTGGCAAGGCACTTGATGATGATAATTATATATATATATATATATATAAAATATATATATATATATATATATATATATATATGTATGTATGTATGTATGTATGTATATATATGCCCTGCTCTTCACGATTTTCAACTACCGTGGGATATTAAGCATGCGCAGCCAAGCCAGAAGCACACGGGTTCGACTCGTTTTTCGTCCCCTTCCGGAGGGTTAGACGTTCAGTTCGATTTTACGGTCAAACTGAGGAGAAAAGTCGAGGATTGGGAAGACGTGAGAGGATTGTGTGAGGCTGTTAAATGCTAATGGACAATCCACTCGCAAAACAACTCAGAAAAAGCAGCTTTACACAATTTTCAACGCAACCTCTCACGCTTAGGCATACACAAATCCGATTAACAAACATCTGCAAAATCCAATCGCAAACATATAGATTGCATTTGTCACATAAGCTTGCACTGAATATGGCATATTTTTATCATACTTTCAAAGACGTACACATCCCGCACACACACACACACACACACACACACACACACACACATACACACACACACATACTCACACACATACACACACACACACACAACCACACACCACACACATGCACGCACGCACGCACGCACACAAACACTTTTTATTGAACGAACTTTATGACAATTCTGTGAAACTTAAAATGTCATCAGGTAAGATGTACTATCACTTCCAATCGGAATGTCTGGTGTTCGATGTTGTTTGGGCACTCCCCATCTGGTGGGTAAATGGCGGAGAGTGTTCCCCATCTCCCAGGTCAACACGTGTGTAGACCTCTGAATGTCCAAACCCCCTTCGTGTGATAGGCATGCAGAACAGCAAATATGCACAGTGGCTTGTGAAAACAACAAAACACACAGCATGCACGCTCATCAAAAAAGGGAGTATGCAAGACTGCACAGCAGCAAACCGCCTACACAGTGTGGGCAAAGCATCATGCATACATGCAATTGAGAAAACAAATCACAACGCTAAAACAAAAACAAAAACAAGCAACAAAAGAAAGAATCAATCAAAACCACACGGATGTGCACATATGCGGGCAGACAACATGGTCTGTACTTGTGATACTCTCGAAAATGTATACAACAAACCGAGTATTATTTTCAACACTCGTAATCTCCCCCACCCCCTCCCTCTTCTCACCCAAACACACACACACTGTACAGAATAGACACAATGACAATATCGTACAACTTAAAACGTGACAATCCACTCGTACCAGCTAAGAGACAGACAATACAAGACTGAGGCAACTGAAATGTGGTTTCTAAGATGAATGTTTAGAGTTCCATGGACAGCAAAGAAAACAAACGAGACAATCTTAAAAAAAGCAAATACAAATAGAACGTTGATGAAGAAGATTAAGAAAAGACGTTATATTTATGGGACATTTCATGAGGCAGAAGAAAGTTGAGCACCTAGTCACTACAAGAAAGCTAGAGGGAAAAAGAGCACCAGGTAGACCTAAGGAGAAAAGATTAGACGGTTTTTCAGAATGGGAGGGGACAAAAAGAATACGAGATGTACTTCAGTGACAAAAGCACAAGGTGATGATAATGATTACATCCCACCTCAACCCACACATGCCAGTAATAGGATTAAATTCCACCTCAACCAGGTGTACCGATAATATGATTGAATCCCACTCAAAAAGAATACCAATAATGTGATTAAATCCCACCTCGACCAGACATAGCTGTGATATGTTAAATCCCACAGTGTTGTATGACTATCAGTTAGCTTATTGTCAGCACATGGAGACATACACATAGAGACATTTAAGCATCACACACACACACACACAGAGAGAGAGAGAGAGAGAGAGAGAGAGAGAGAGAGAGAGAGAGAGAGGTACACAGAGACACACACACATGACAATGAGAAAGATGTTGACACCTGACACTAGTCACATTATTACCATAAAAACCTGATGTGGCCCGTGTCAAGTACAGGTGCGCGTGAAGTTAGTGCAATGCTGATTTTCATTGTGTGTGCGCGCGTGCGTGCGTGTGTGTATGTGTGTGCAGCGCCTATTTTAAGCAAGGCGGATGCACCATAAATCTAATGACATCATTTATCACAGCTGTTTTTAAACGTGACGGAAAGCTTTGAATGACGTCATATATAGACGGCAAAACCCTCTCCCTGCACACACACACAGACACTCAGACACAAATGAGGCGTGCGACAAGCCCAAGGGCGGTGAAGGAAACCAATGATAATCCGGGACAGAACCGTGGCTAAGACAGAATGTGGAGGTTGTCTCCTTTTGCTGACGACCATGTCGTCAGCACTAAACCTCACCCTCCCTCTCCCACCTCTGCCATAGATATAAATAGAAACACTACGCACCCAAGGGGATGTGTGCAGTTCGACAAGTTATCGGGAGTTCCTTCCCTTCCCTACGGTACGCGACGGCTGTAGGCATGGACGCCACAGAGCGAACGCAAGCACCGTCGGCACTAAAATACGCAGAAAAACTCGATGAAAAGGAGAAACATAGTATCATTTTAAAATTCTAGATATAGATGGAGTTGATCCTCAGACTTCAGCTTAATGACGACAAGACAGAAGCAATCCTCATTGGCACCCGTCAGAAACTTTCCCAGTTGCCTCCTCTTTCTCTCCCATTATGTAACACATCAGTCCCAACTTCTGATTCAGCTAAAAACCTTGGTGTCTGCATTGACTCTACCCTGTCCATGAACAACTTTGTTTCTCAAACTGCCAGATCTTGCTACTATCATCTCCATCGTATAAGCCTGATCAGGAAGTATCTCTCTGTCGAAACAACTGCAAAACTCGTTCTCTCCTTCATAATGTCTCGCATTGACTATTGCAATTCACTCCTGTCTGGTCTTCCTGCCTCCACCATTCCACATCCTACAGCGCATTCAAAACAATGCTGTACGCCTTGTACTCAAAAAGAAAAAAGCTGACCACATATCTTCTCTCCTGGCACAACTTCACTGGCTCCCTGTATCAAAGCGCATACAGTACAAACTAGACACCATGTGCTACAAAAGCCTCAATAACGCAGCCCCCGATTACCTGTCAAGCCTACTTGAGATCTATGTTCCCTCACGTACCCTCCGCTCTGCCTCCGATCCTCTGACTTTTCGCTTTCCACGCACTAAGCTCAATACCTATGGTCCACGAGCCTTCTCTGTTTCTGGTCCACTATCCTGGAACAAACTTCCTCTCTCAGTCCGTCAGCAACCTACTTTTGCCTACTTCAAATCCGCTCTCAAAACTCACCTTTTCTCCTCTGCATAAAATCCTAACCTCACTCAACCCCCTCTGCAGCCTGTCTCCGCTCGGAGGGGAATCACTTTGTTTTATTATATAATTGTATATGATGTGCTCTCTGTGGTTTTCCATTGCTTTTATTCTTGCTTTTTATTGCTTTTATTCTTTCTCCCCATTTGTAGCCATGCGTGTGTGTGGTGTGTGTGTGTGTGTGTGGTGTGTGTGTGTGTGTGTGTGTGTGTGTGTGTGTTGCGTGTGTGTGCGTGCGTGCGTGCGTGCGTGTGTGTCTTTTCGGCGCTTGGATTTGATTTTTGTCGAGATTTTGCGCTATATAAATATTGTAATTATTATGTATGCATGTGCGTACGTATGTATGTATGTATGTATGTATGTATGTATGTATGTATGTATGTATGTATACGCTTAGATTTATGTATGTATGTATGTATGCATGTATACGCTCAGCTTAGATTTATGTATGTAAGTATGTATGCATGTATACGCTCATATGTATGTAGGTATGTATGCATGTATACGCTCAGCGCTTAGATT
>JAPXFY010005592.1:0-2500 GCA_030674185.1 Monoplex corrugatus
GGGATACCAACACAAAAACACGCAGTAGGCACGCACCCGTTTCCCCCATCCTGGTTTCTTACCTTTGCCAATGCACAGGGTTTTACGCTGGTTGACGACGTCTGCCTGACATAATTGTTGTTTCCTTTATAGTCATAGAATTACCCGAGTAAGGGATTCCAAACAACAGACAGAAAGAGAAAGAAAAAAATGTTTAAAGAATATTATTTCACACCATCACTTTGCGAAGGTTTGCCATTTGCTCTTTCTAATAACGACAAAAGAAATGATGATAAAAACAGTGGATAGACAGCATCATAAATGACAAAGACAGTCTGATACGGATCTGTTCCCACTGTCACTCTCTATTGTAATGGAAACGATACAAACGACAAAAGAAATGATGATAAAAATAGTGGATAGACAGCATCATAAATGACAAGACAGTCTGATACGGATCTGTTCCCACTGTCACTCTCTATTGTAATGGAAACGATACAAACGAGAAAAGAAAATACATACACATAAAAAAATCAGTTGATTCCACCTGATACAAAATAGAAAAAAATGCAAAAATGCACGAAAGTAACACCGAATGTCAACATCAAGGTTTTTGAGTGGGTAAGATACGAAGACTGTATCAACCAACTGGAAAATCAAACTCAATTCAGACCAAAGAAAAAAGAGGGAAGCAGGGAGAATTTTTTATAATATGATCAAAGGACACAACTCTTGAGAATTATCTCCCATGTTGTATAGAACTTCTCAAATCCAACACAGCTTACGCTACCCATTCAGGAGTGTTCTGAGCTTGCGGTTTTTGTACTTTGTATCTGCTTCTATGCTACCTGAATGGGTAGCGTAATCTCAATTCAGACGTTAAGGATCTACGAATGATAAGGATTACCTATTGGGAACAAACAACAGCAATGTAGAGTACAAAATGATATAAGCTCTTTCCAAAATATCAAAAGACCGGTTGGGCAGGGATGTGTTCTGTCACCAGATTTGCTTTGCAGCGAAACTATCTCGAAAACCTAGAAGAATGTCCTGGGATAAAGGTTGGAGGAAACATGATAAGCATGCTTGTGATAAACAATCTTAGTTTTGCATATGTCACAGTTCTAATCACAGAAAATGATAAAGACTTACAAAATCTCGTGAATAGAAATATAAAGCAGACTAGAATTAAAATAACAAGAAGACTGAGGTTATGCTAATCAATAATAAAGTCTTCTCATATGAAATAAACAGTAAATGTCACAACATTCAGACAAGTTGATAAGTTTAAATATCTGGAACAGTCATCTCACCAGGCGGCAGAAACACTTCAGAAATATCCAGCAGAAATTACCCAAGCTAAACAGCATTCAAGAAAATGAAAAGAGTTCTCACCAAGAAATGTCTATCAATTAATATCAGGAGTTTTTCCGTGTTATATAGAACCAATACTGTCATACGGACGTGAAGAGTGGACAGTCAACACGCAAAATCAGAACAAGATTGAGACAGCTGAAAATGTGGTTTCTAAGAAGAATGTTAAGAGTTCGATATCAGCAAAGAAAACAAACGAGACAATCTTGAAAGAGGCAAACCAAAAAGAACAGTAATGAAGATTATGGAAAGACACGCAACTTTTACAGGACATTTATGATGCAAGATAAATTTGAGCACCTACTTACAACATAAACACTGGAGTGTAAAAGAGCACTCCGTAGACCTTGTTTTGTTCTTCGTCCGTCGTGATCGACGACGACCAAGGATCATCACGATTCATGTGTCCGGCTGTGACTGATGAGGCCGATTCGTGCGCGGAAGGCTCGGCCGCAGATGAGACACATGTGTTCTGCTGGATTGTGGACTTGGGAGTTGGCTCGGGACTTACGCAGCTCTCGTTTCTTTTGTGCTCCACTGATCCTGCTTTGTTCGTAGGAGGCGGCACCTTCGCCAACGTAGCTTCTCCATGATGAGCGGTCTTGTGTAAGGGCCTCCCATGTCTTGGTGTCTATACCGAAGTTTTTCAGGGACGCTTTAAGCGTGTCCTTGAAGCGCAGCTTTGGCCTTCCTCGCGAGCATATGCCGTCTGCTAGCTCACCATAGAGCAGTCTCTTCGGGAGACGCGTGTCTTGCATACGCACGATGTGTCTGGTCCATCTGAGCTGGGCTCTTCTGAGCAGGGTGTGAATGGTAGTCATTCCGGCCTGATCGAGGACATCTGGGTCAGGTATTCCATCCTTCCAGGTGATCTTCAGGAGCTGTCTGAGGCAGTTGATGTGGAATCGGTTGAGTTTCTTGGCATGGCGCTCGTATACGGTCCATGTCTCACAGGCATACAGAAGGGCTGGCAGAACGGCTGCCTTGTATACCTTCAGCTTGATGGACAGTTTGATACCTCTCCTGTCCCAAACCAATACCCAGAGGCGTCCGAAAGCTGAACTTGCTTTGGCAATGCGTGTGTCTACCTCAGTGTCTATGTTCACTGATCTTGAGATCGTGCTTCCAAAGTGCGTATATTGTCCAC
>JAPXFY010005592.1:10000-12500 GCA_030674185.1 Monoplex corrugatus
TCCAGCCACAATGATTCCAAGTTCTGAAATCTTCCAACACAATTTACCACCTGTGGAATGGTATCGCTCAAATTAAATAACCTGCCATTTACGGTTTTCATTGGTCCCAGCGTTAGCTCTTTCAGACTGTCAGTAAAGGAGGAGACCTTCAGTGCTTCCAAGATAACTGAATCCGTACCACCATATGCCCGTAGACAGTCATGAACAGTCAATTTCTGCAGTCCTTTAGTATTCTTTGAGCTCAGACATGTCTTGATTAAAACTCTTACAGTATCACTCATATGACTCCAAGGCCACATGTAAAACTCATCCCATGTCCAATGGATACTCAGTTCCTTCAATGGCCACTTGGTTACAGATTCATACAAAATCTGGACAGACTTTTCATTGATCGACAGACCCTGAAGACTTTGTATCACAAATTCCATCTTCTCAATCTGATGACTGTGGGACTGTAGCACGGACATTTCTGTGTAGTTCAATTCCACTTGGTGAGTTATCCACCAGTACGTGCCCCCCCCCCCCTCTGTTTCCCAGATACAAGGCCGCAGAACGCCACAAGCTTGACGTGGTCCTACAAACACTGTAGAGTCTCCAACAGGTCACAGCCAGTGCTAGTCTGTCCCATTGTTCCAAACTGGACATGATCATGGTCCACACTAGTTCTGGTAATTGTGAGAAGTCAGGATCCTGGCATTCACTTGTTGGTAATTCTGTGACGTCATTTTGTTGATCTCCACTTTTTGATGAACGTGTGACGTCATCTTCCTAATTCTTTGTGACGTCATGTTGCTGGTTTTCATCGCTTGATTGTAAGATGGGATTATCCTGGGTTTTGCTTCCTGATGACTGCGTAATGTCATTCTGCTGGTTATCATTTATTTTACATTTTTCATTTTCACTGTCACTTCTGTTTGTTGGGAGACTTTCCATTTCTGGCATTGAGTCGTTAAAGGGATTATTTCCAGGAAGTGCCATCTTTATCTTTGAAATGTCCAGTCTACCTGTACAGGACAAAGATAGGCAGACACTGATATGAACAAAGTCACAGACATATGGAATTCTGGTTCAACAGGAAGACTGAAAGGACACAAAGGTAAAACAATTATTTCATAATTATTATAAATCACAAATCACTCTTGTATAGCGTTACACTCCATAGTCAGTTGGACTTACTGCACATTACACACAATCACATTGTTAGTTTAGCATGGGGAACTCAAGCTGTTAGACAAGCTGGCCATATTCCACTGTATTGTTGCACAGTCTGCATGCTGGGTGTATTCATATTTCCATAAGCAAACCATGGACACGACCTACAGGATGTTTAGCGTGTGTATTTTATATTCTGCAAGCGTGTACACACGGAACAAATGTCTGTATAGGCAAGATCTGCACACAAGTTGATCTGTAAGATCGGAAGCATCTCCATCCTTTAGTGCCCAGGTGGAGGTATCAAGGTGAATTGAACCCAGGACTTTCTGACTGGAATCCGTTGTTTACCCTCTTGACTATGAACAGACGTCTTTGAGGCGTTACCGTGGACATAATGATAGGGAGAACTTGTGATGCCATGTTGCAGGTTCCACCTTTATTACGATAAAATCATGCGAGTTCCAAAACACTTGGTCCAGCCACAAGCTTTCCTGTTGAAGACTTTTTGAGAAACTGAAAGTTTGTGTCTGGCTGATGATGTCCAGACCTTCCAGATCAGAGTTTCCTTATAGCTTTAATAAGATCAGAACCAGTTCTTTATCCTATGATGTCAGCATCGTCATAGTTTGAAGGAAAGATTAAAGTTAAAGCAATATGATCATAGAGATCAGGTATCTATTTCAGGAATCCTGTAGGAGTTTCTTGCTCATGAACCACAGCAAAATCTCGAAATTAAAAAAGATATTCTCACAGGCTGAATTTGATTTTGTATCTGTTTAAGGATTCATCACACTCAGAGACTCCCATATGTAATCAACCCAAGGCTGCCAGTGATAATCTGGCAGAGACCTTGATTCTGAACAAAACCCAGTGCACTGATATTGTCTTGAAACATGCAGGTGGGAAGGGAAACTGATGATTCAAATACAAAGCTGATACCCCCAAAAAGGTTGTGGAGCAAATAGATATGTGGCAAACAGGTCAGTTTTGTGTTATGGGCTGGGGCTGAACTCTAGATCTCTGATGTTTAGTTCACCATTGTCAACACAGGCAGACAGCCCCGAGTCTTATTACACAAGGATGATAGCGTTACGTCCAACTGGATCTGTCTGACAGCTAGTCCTTGCTGTTCTACACACATGTATGACGGGCACGGTAATCAAGTGGGTAAACATCAGATATGTAATCACAATGTCCTGCCTTCAATCTGCTAGATAACTCCACCTGGTGGGTGTAAGTACGGGTTTTGTCACATCTCAAAGGTCAACAAATAGTGCCTAATCCTTTGTGTGTACAGGTATGTAGAACATCAAATGTACACGTTAGAGATCCTATGTATTATATC
>JAPXFY010000056.1:0-2500 GCA_030674185.1 Monoplex corrugatus
TGACTTTTCAGAAAGGAGACGGGAGGCATCAGATGAAAATGTGGAGAGGTCGATAGATTTGAGATTGCGTCGAGTCACTGTGCGCGTGGTACGGGAAGGAGGAGAAATGTCAAGAGAACAGAGAATTGCAGAGTAGTCAGATGGAAGGGCTGAAGTTAGATGGGTAGAAAGAACTAAGCAGTTGTCAGAGGCTGAATTGTGGTGATCACGAGAAATGATCCAGTCAAGAATGTGACCTTTTAGATGGGTTGGTTCAGAAATGTGTTGAGTCATATTGTGATTGGACAGAGAGTTGATGATATGTCTTGTGTCATAACGGTGAGTGTTGTCATAGTGGACATTGATGTCACCTAGAATGATGAGATTTCCAGGTAAGAGGCAGTAGTGGTCAAGCAGTTGGTCAAAGTCAGAGAGAAACGTGGATGTGGTGAGTTTGTTGGCAGAGCTAGGTGGGGGTCGATAGACACAGGAGAAGGTGATGGGGTGAGGGATGGATTGGAAGGATACTTCAACGTGCTCGAAAGAAGGATGGGAGAAAGGCAGAGACTGTGAGAAAGATAGGCGGGAATGGAGTGAGTCGTTGTAGAGGATGGCGATACCGCCACCTCGGGATGAGCGATGGAAAGAAGCAAGCCTGTAACCACTTGGAGTGAGGCTAGCATGTATAGGTTCATGACCAAGGGGGTTAAGCCATGTCTCTGTGATAAAAGCAATGTCAACATGCTCATCTGCGATAAAGTCGGCAATGACTTCAGCTTTGCCATCCTTGCATGTTGACTGAGCGTTAAAAAGGCATAGTTTTAGTTTATCACAGTCATATGGCAGTGGCCGAGGTGGCGACGAAGGCGGCACCGACGGGACAAAAGACGAAGGTGACACCAGCGAGGCAGAAGACGAAGGCAGCAACGCTGGAACAGAAGACGAAGGCGGCACCCTTAGGACAGAAGACGGAGGCGGCACCGGCAGGACAGAAGACAAAGGCAGCATTGCCGGACAGAAGACGAGGGCAGCGCCGGCGGGACAGAAGATGAAGGCGGCACCGGCGGGACAGAAGGTGAAGGCGGCACTAGCGGGACAGAAGGTGAAGGCAGTACTATCAGGATAGAAGGCGAAGGTGAAGATGGCAGAAGAGGAGACGAAGTTTGCAGCAGCGAGGTCGAGGGCAGGGGCAGTGGAGGAGATGAAGAAGCAGAAGACGAAAAGTGGCATCGGGCAGGAGGCAGGTTGTGCCAAAGACGGTGGAGACGTCCACCACGACAGGATCGCGCAGTGCGGGGCTTAGGACACAGCCCCAGTGTTCGTATGCGCTGGTAGATGCCTCCACCAAGGTAGCACTTGCTGTGTTTAAAAAGTGTCAGTCCAATATGTTTTATAAAAGACGGGTCCATAATTGCGAGCCAGTCAGGAGAGGAAGATACTTGCAGGTTGGTGTGTGGGTTGGTCAGTTCACAACACTTAAAACCAGAGAACACAAATGTTTGGGAAAGCTTTAGCGTTGGGCGAACACAGTAGGCTAAAATGTAAACACAGTTCACAGATAAAATGTCCGACTTGAGCGGCTGAATTAAAATGATGAAAAGTAGGTATAAAAACTTTAAAATCAGATTATCTGGTAAAATATTCAAAATTTAAAAAACATTATTTGTTTGTTGATTTACGTAAAAGGTTTTGATGGGGTAATACACGAAGAATTGTTTAACCAACTGGTAAAGCTCAATACTGATGGAAAAGATGTAAGAATGATAAGGAATATGTACTGGGAACAAACAGCAGCAATCAGAGTTAAAAATGATATAAGCTCTTTTCAAGATATTAAACGAGGGTTTAGGCAGGGATGTGTTTGGTTGCTAGATTTGTTTTCACTTTCAGCGAAACTATCATGAGTCATGGTAATCATAAAAAAACACAAGAAATCCCATCATTTGAAATAACACCAAACGGCACAACATTGACACAAATTTGATAAATTCAAGCATCTGGGAACAGTCATCTCACGAGACGGCAGATGCACATTAGAAATATCTAGCGGAATTGACCAAGCTAAAACAGCATTCAAGAAAATAGAAAGCGTTCTTACTGACAAATCCTATCAATTAAAATCAGAAAGAGAGCTTTTCTCTGCTATATGGAACCAATACTTTTATACAGATGTCAAGCCTGGACAATCAACAAGCAAGGTAAGAACAACATTAAGGCAGCTCAGCAAAGAAAACAGATAAGACAGTCTTGAAAGAAGCAAACACAGAAAGAACGTTAATGAAGAGGATTTGGAAAAGGCAAGGAACATTTATAGGATATTTAACGAGACAAGAGAAAGTTGAGCAATTAGTCATTACAGCAAAGAAAACAAACGAGACAGTCTTGAAGGAGGCAGGAACAAGACTACCAGTAATAAAGAAGATTAGGAAAAGAGAGGCACATTTATAGGACATTTTATTAGGATAGAGAAATCAGAGCACCTAGTCACAACAGGAAAGCTGGAGGGAGAGAGAACACCTAG